>WNWK01009992.1:0-72959 GCA_009830355.1 Cherax destructor
AAAAAAAATCGAACAAAAAAAAGAGTTTTAAACAGGTTAAATCGGATGCTGTAATAGTGCAGACAAGTCGTATTGACCACTCCCCCGAGGGTTGATCCTACACCACAGAGCTGTAATGTTTAGAGATGAATTTTATTATATATCTCATTGGTAGATGTGGCTTGAAAGAGTACGTAACCTTTATTCGGCGCATGTCACCCTTTCCCCAAAGGGGCTACTTCCCCAACCAGCGAACAAGGCCAGGATTGATGAGGGGGGCCCCATTATCAGATCAGTACCTAGGTTAGAACATAATTGGATCTGGCAATTGAAAGGTGACGGGTTGCCCCCTTTTTTACCTTTAAAATTCCATTCTGTGCTGGTTGCTGCATGGTTGTCTCTTGGCTTCTGTTTTGCCGGTACCGTGGCGTGAACTAAACCTGTTCTTCTGTATATATTACATACTTTGTATAAATCTGCATTCTCTTTGTTTTCCAGTGCCCCCAAGACCATATCATGTTTTTTTTGCTATTTGCCCCAAAACCCCCAATTTTTTACCTATATATAAAAAATTTTTTTTTTTTTTTTTTTTTTTTTTTTTTTTTTTAAATTTTTTTTGCCGTTTAGGTAAAACTGGTCAATTAGCAAGAACTCATCTAAAATTGTTTTTTAAAAAAATTTTCTTATACGTTTAAATTTTTTTTTTTTCTTTTATGTTAATTAAAATTTATAATTTTGTCCCAAAGGAAACTTTAAAAACCTACCTAACCTTATTACAACAAGCACAATAAAATTTTAAAACAACCCAATAAATTATTTTAGATACGTTAACATTAATCTAATAATAAACAAAACAATGAAATATATTTTTTTGTTATGTTCAAATGATTTTGCGAAATCATTGCATACAAAATTTTTTCCTTGTTTTTATAGGCAAGGTGAGCGTTGCTATTTAACCCAAAAACGCAATTTTTTCCTAATGGGAACGAAAAAAAAAAAAAATTTTTTTTTTTTTTTTTTTTGTGTTGTGTGTGTGGTGTGTGTGTGTGTTTAATTATAAATTGCAGTACATTTTTTACTTAGAATTTTGTGGTCAGAAGACACCGGTTCGATTCCTGGCAAGGTTAACTGATTTTTATTTGATCTGCTATAAAAAAATTTATTTATATATAAACTGGAGTAAGTTATTTCACTGGGTCTTGTTGCACAACTGAGTTGAGTATATTAAATAAGAAATTAACCCCAAATAAGACTAAATATATGTTTTATAGAAGTGTTGGTATTTAGTGTTAGTGAAGTGATGGTATTTAGTGTAAACAATTAGTAGTAGTAGTAGTTGTAGTAGTAGTGATAAGGAAGTAATAGTTGTTTAGTAGTAGTGTAATGTAGTTGTATTAGTAGTAGTAATAAGTAATAGTTGTATTAGTAGTAGTAGTAATAGAAAAAATTTTATGTGTATTAGAATAATTTTTTAGTAGATAGTAATAGAAAGTAATAGTTGTATTAGTAGTAGTAGTTGTAATAGTAGTAGTAGTAATAGAGGAAGTAATAATTGTATTAGTAGTAGTAGTAGTAGTTGTTGTAGTAGAAGTAGTAATAGAGGAAGTAATAGTTGTATTAGTAGTAGTAGTTGTAATAGTAGTAGTAGTAGTAATAAGGAGGAAGTAATAGTTGTATTAGTAGTAATGTGTTATAGTAGTAGTAATAGTAATAGAGGAAGTAGTAGTTGTAAGTTGTATAGTAT
This sequence comes from Cherax destructor, assembly GCA_009830355.1. Classification (NCBI taxonomy): domain Eukaryota; kingdom Metazoa; phylum Arthropoda; class Malacostraca; order Decapoda; family Parastacidae; genus Cherax; species Cherax destructor. Next base: position 1,724 of record WNWK01009992.1, read on the forward strand.
GTAGTGATAGAATGATAGATAAGATAGTTGCATTAGTAGTAGTAGTAGTTGTTGTATTAGTTGTAGTAGTTGTAGTAGTAGTAGTAATAGAGAAGTAATAGTTGTATTATAGTAGTAATAGGGAAGTAATAGTTGTAGTAGTAGTAATAGAGGAAGTAGTAGTTGTATTATTAGTAGTAGTTGTAATAGTATTATAATAGAGGAATAGTTGTGTAGTAGTAGTAGTAGTAATAGAAAGTAATAGTTGTATTAGTAGTTGTAGTAGTAGTAGTAGTTGTAGTACTAGTTGTAGTAGTCGTAGTAGTGATAGATGAAGTAATAGTTGTATTAGTAGTAGTAGTAGTTGTTGTATTATTAGTAGTAGTGGTACTTGTTTTAGTAGTAGAAATAAGGAAGTAATAGTGTATTAGTAGTAGTTGTTGTAGTATTAACAGTAATAGAGAAGTAATAATTGTATCAGTAGTAGTAGCTGTTGTAGTAGTAGTAATAGAGGAAATAATAGTTGTAGTAGTAGTTTATAGTAGTAGTAATAGAAAGTAATAGTTGATTAGTAGTAGTAGTAGTTGTAATAGTAGTAGGGGTTTAATATAGGAAGTAATAGTTGTATTAGTAGTAGTAGTAGTAGCTGTTGTAGTCGTAGTTGTTGTTGTAATAGTAGTAGTTGTAATAGTAGTAGTAGTAATATAAGTAATATTAGTAGTAGTTGTAATAGTAGTAGTAGTAATAGAAGTAATAGTAGTAGTAGTTGTAATAGTAGTAGTAGTAGTTGTAAAATAAGTAGTAGTAGTTGTTGTAATAGTAGTAGTAGTAATATAAGAAGTAATAGCAGTAGTAGTAGTTGTAGTAGTAGTAGTAGTTGTAATAGTAGTAGTAGTAATATAAGAAGTAATAGTTGTAGTTGTAGAATTATTGCAACGGAAAGAAAGGTGGCAATAAGAACGTAGTATTGGTTGTGATAAATGAGGCAGAGACTGGAGTGCAACTACTACTAGGGTTTTCCAAAACAACATGGCGGCAGCAGGGAGGAGACGTTTGAATACTGCCTGTGTTGACCTTGTGACTGGCGTTCTACACCCTGCAACGGCCGGGACTGTGTTACCGACGATGTTATGAGATGTGTATGGTCTTGACATAGGAGATTTGTATGGCGTTGCCCTGAATGGGATGAATAGAGTATTTGTGAAGCTACTGACGGCAGAAGTTTATGACCGACTCGTAGATCGACACCAGGATCATGTATACACGTGCACACTGGACTTCAGGTACGATTGAAGGACGTTTCACGTACGTACCTGGGTACGTTTGAAGAAAGTCCCATTCGAAGTGGACCCGACGGACATCAGTACAGTCTTCAGGCGTACGGTACGATACACGCAGCAACACCTGGAAAGTGGAGCGAGGGACCGCTGATGGGCCTCCCTGAGGGGTCGTACTCGTTGAAAATGACCTTGAAACACCCCATACCGTCCTACGTTGTTATACCATACTTCAGGACCCAAGTGTACGTGACCTACATGGGACAGCGCAGGACGTGTCGCCTGTGTGGCGCCTACCATCATGTGGCGGCTGACTGCATGAGAGGACGAGACCCAGACAAGTTCCAGAGCAACGAGTAGTGAAAGTGCAGGCGCAGAGAGAGGAACGGAAGGAGGAGACGCAACGGGAGAAGCAGACGAAACTCTGGGTGAGATTGTGGAGGGTTCTGAGGTGGTTTGTCAGACCCTAACACAGGAATCTGTTATACCAGTGGTTGACTGTGATCACCATGAGAGTCCGGCAGAGGATGTACCACTGGAACAAATATTAAAGGAAATATTGGACGACCCTTTGCTGGTGCTAAGTGTAAACACTAATGATGGTTTGATAGATGCAGTGAATGTCTTGGAAAGTGTGGAAGTGCCAGTCAGAGGACCACCACTTAATTATGGAGGATGTGCAGGTGGAGGTCCATCAGACCGAGGATGCAAGTAGTGTGGAAGAAATAAAGAGGACACGTAAAAGGTCTGGCAATTCATCAGGCAGTGAGGATGTGCTGACACCGGCGCAGAGGATCTGTAAAAAAGCTTCGGTGGAAGTTGCCAAAAAGATCTAGGTTTGGTGCTAGAGAGGGTACTTTTAAGGGAGGAAGCAAACAGGTAAAATGAGTAAAGGGAAGTCAGGGTACAACTTCCACAGAGGGCTAGGGGCAAACCCTTGACATATATTTCAAGTGTTTAACACTTAATATAAACAGGTTGAGGATGAAATCAAGAGGGCTTGTGTGGAGTGTACGTTGCGAAGGTATGGTGTGACAGTTGCTTTTATACTGGAACACAATCATAGGTGTGGTGGGAATTACTTTTGAATGGCTACAAAGTGTTTGCAAGTTCATCCAGTAGATATTAAAGGGGGGGGGGGGCGGTAGCAGTGGCGGTGTCAGGCCCTTTCAAACCTTTGCGATGGGAGGAGTGGGGGGGGGGGGTAGGCTGGTTAGAGTAAATGGGGAGTGAAGTGGAGTTAGGGTATGTTTTTTAGGGGTGTACATGCCGGCGGAGGCGCAAGGAAGAGAAAGGTGGATTTTGTTTGGGATTACATGATGTATGCACGTCAGGATTTGCCAAATGTAACGATTGTTGGAGGATTTTAATTGTGTAATTAGAGAGAGGGATGTAGAGCCGCTGGGAGGAGGTTGTGTTCTTGTAGCCTTAAGGGACGTACTTAGGAGGGTAGGTTTGAAAGACGTGATTGGGGTGGGAGGTTCGGTTGAGCCTACGTTTGTTAGAAGAGGGTATGCGGCTCGACTAGACAGGATTTATGTAACAGGTAGTGTGGTAGTGGGGGGGTGCAATATTTGGATGTGGGTTTCACGGATCATCAGGGAGTGTTGGAGGAGGTGGGGTGGGAAGGGGTTGCAAAATGGTATAGGGGTTTTTGGAAATTTAATGTTCAGTTATTAAAGGGTGATGGTAAATGGGAGGAATTTAGGGATTGGTGGGGTGGGTTTTGGATGGGAGTAGGGAGGGGATTTGGTGGATTGGTGGGTAAGTACGGGGAAGCCTGGCATCCAAGCTTACTATCAGAGGTTGGGAAGGGAAGAAGCAGGATGGAGATACGGTTTACAAAATTACATTGAGGGCCTCTTGAAAGACTTTTATCTGCGGGGAGGACATAGAATGACAGAGGAAATTAAGGCGATGAAAGATAGGTTGATGACTTTGCAGAATGAGAGGTTTGGGGCATGTAGAATGAAAGCTGGAATGGATGATGTGTTGTGGGGGGATAGGCCCTCCCAATATGTTTTGGGAAGTGTAAACAGAGAAGGGATAGAATGTCATTGGAGTATCTGGAAGTGGATGAAAACATGGGGAATTATGTGAAGGGTATGAGAATAAATTCCACGGAAGGAATGAATGTGTGTGCTGATAAGTGGTTTGCAAGGCAAATGAGCAGTGGGGGGATGGGTATGGAGGAAAGGAGCATTTTATTGGGAAAGATTAGGGAGAGGTTGAGTAGGGAAGATCGGGAGGGATTGGAGGGCATGATTAGTGAGAGGGAGGTGTGGAAGGCAGTGGAAGGGTTAAGTAAGGGCAAGGCTCCAGGTATGGATAGTTTGGCAAATGAATTTTATAAGGAGAATTGGGACATTATAAAGGATTGTATGGTATGTGTAATGAATGGTATGAAAAGGACAGGTGTAATGGGGAGGGACATGGGTATGGGGGTAATGGTATTAGTGAGGAAGGGGAAGGAAGGAGAAACATTAGAGAATTATAGACCTTTAGTCCTTATGAATATGGATTATAAAATATATGCTAAAATTTTAGGTAATAGATTGAAAAGGGTGATAGGGGTGATTGAGGAAGGACAGGGGGATACCGTGAAGGGGTGTGGGGAGGGACATGAACGTATTAAAGATTTCATAGATAGAGAGGAAGAGGAGGAATACTTGCACTGGATTGGAAGGAGCATATGATAGTGTGGAGCGTGAGAGTATGTTTGGAATAATGGAAAGGCAGGGGTTTGGATTGGAAGTGCTGGATTAGGTTAGGGCGTTATATGCAGGGGCAAGTGTGATGGTGCAAATAAATGGTAGGTTGGGAGGGCTGGTTAGGATGGAAAAGGGGTCTGCGACAGGGTTGTCCCTGTCGCAGATCCTTTCGCTTGCTTACAGGATCCGTTTTACAGATTAGTGGGGGATGGGAAGGGGTTGGGGGGGAGGGATAAGGGGATTAGAAATGTGGTGGGATATGTAGATGACACCACGGTGTTAGTGTGTCACGAGGTGGGACTGGTTAACATAGGAATACACTTAAAGTCTTTCTGTAGTGCAACTGGCATGAGGGTTAATGGAGCTAAATCCATATTGTTGGAGGTAGGCGCTTGGGTGGGGGGCGGGTTGGGTAGCAGGTATGGGTGGAAAATTGTGGACAGGGTAAAAATATGTGGTATTGTTTACGAGGACAGGGATGAGGCGAGAGAGGTGAATTCGAGGAATGTAGTTAAAAGTGCGACGGAGCGGTTGAATAGTTGGAGAGCGGGAGAGCTAACGTTGCGGCAGAGGGTCATTGCGGTTAATAACATGATATATAGTAAGATATGGTATATTGCCAACATTTTTCCTTTATTAAGTTGGGATGTTAAAGAATTGGAGAGTAGGGTATATAAGTTTATTTGGGCACATGGTAGACATTGGCTCAGGAACGAGATAGTTAGGAAAAGAGTAATTTCAAAAGGTTTGGGTTTAATATGGCTGGAAAGGAGATTGTTGTGTATGTATGTGAAATGTTGTGTGGTAAGGAGGGGAGGGTTGGGGGAGAGGTGAGGCTGGGGTGGAAGAGGTGCTGCGGGAAGTAAGGGAGTGGTGGGGTGAGAGGGAACTGGGGCAGTGCAGAGACTGGCTATGGTGCTTGTTGGTTATACGTGAACCACAAAGGTTGAGTGTTGCAGTTAAAATGAGGTTTGGTGCTGGGGAGGAGATGGTGGAAGGGAAGGCATTTTATCCAGTATATGACTGGAAGGGGATATGGAAAGGGTTCAGGGATCTGCGGTTGCCGGCGAGGGACCGGGAGCTGATGTTTCGGTTTTTACATGGGGCAGTGGCGTCACGGGAGAATTTATTCCGTATGGGATTAGCGAAAGACGGGAAATGTCAGAAGTGTGGCTTGCCGGAGTCGGCTCTGCATGCGGTATATTTTTGTGAAACTTTGGATGGGGTTCGTAGGTGGATGGGAGGGGTGTTAAGGGGCTTGGGTGGGGGTATCCCTTTGTTATGGGCTATTTACTTGGATATGGGTGGGGTTAGACATAGGGATAAAAAGGGATTACTGTACTGTATGGTGGACGTCGTGTGCATGTCGTGGAAATTAAGGGACATGAGTGTTAGGGAAAGGATGGGGGCTGTGGCAGCCTGTATATATCGCACTATGTGCAGGAATCGTTTAATATATGGGAGGGAGTGGGATTCGAACTTTTCAGAGGGGTACAGGAAATTGAGTGTGCAGGGTTTATTGGGAGACAGATAAGGTCTTGAAAGGGCTTGACAGAGGCGCTGGTGGAGCATTGGGTAGGTGTGGTGGAGAGGCATAAGTAGATAGATAGATAGGGGGGTTAATCCCTTAGCGGACGGGGACGGATGACATCACAGTTGGGGACCGGGTGACTGTCTAGATTAATAGTGTGTTGGAAGTGGATGTGTGTGTGGTGGAGTGAATGTGAGGTTGGGGTTTTGCAAGGGGGGAGGGGGGGAGTAAGGGGTTTTGCAGGGGTTTGGCCGGATCCTCTGGTGCCGTGGGGCATGGAGTGGTTAGGTTTGGTGAAAGTGGTATGGATGTCTTGGACTATACTTTGTACAGAGATGGTAATGAAACAAGGGTAGTAGTCTCCGTGGAGTTAAGGAGTCTGGAAACCTTGTGTGGTAGGATATTATTTTGTGCTCACGCTAAATTTTATTTGCAGTCTTCACTGCATAGTATTAGGACTAGTCATTGTTATTGTGGACTATGTATCATTATTTGGGTTTTGTTATTTGTTATCTGTGCACACTGTACATTTTATTTGCAGTTAACTGCATAGCATTAGAACTAGAGCTAATGTTATTGTGAACTTGGTATTGCATTATTTGGGTTTATGTTATTTGTGGACTCTGTATCAAGCATAAGGGGAAGGGGACAGGAGTTCACTGATTGTAGATAAATGGTTAGGATATAGTTATCTGATATATGCATAGCTTATCAAAGGAAATTGCTGTTGTGCAATTTGTACCATGTAATTATTGAACGTTTAGGAACTGTAAAATGTATATTTATTTGTGCTCACTGTAAATTTTATTTGCAGTCGTCAATGAGTATTCACTGTATATCCTTAGGACTTGAGGAAATGTTATGGTGGACTGTATTTCATTATTTGGGTTTATGTTTTGTGGACTCTGTATTTATTTATAATGGGAAAGGGGACAAGAGTTCACTGGTGGTAGAGGTAAGGGTTTTAGGGTATAGTTTTCTGATATATTCACTGCTTAATCAAAGAATTGCTGTTGTATAATTTGTAACATGTATTTTGCATGTTTATGACTTATAAATGTATATTTATTGGAAACTAATAAAATGTAAAAAAAAAAATTCTTGCCAGTTATCACTGCTTTTCTGTGAACACCCCAGCAATTAATTCACTTGTATCCAAATTTTACCTTGAGTTTCAGAGAGTAACCGTTAATCCGAGTTGTACTACATGGGATGAGGCTATTCCAGATGTTCAGTGTACATTGAACTCTTCCCTCAACGCTCGATTGGCGAGACACCCCATTTTGCCTTGTACGGCTATAATAAGCGTTTACAGTACGAAATCCTGTTTGCTCTGCCTAGTCCAACTTATGACACTGATAACACCAGTATAGTTAAGATGCGGACCACACAGCTTGTCTTCCAGCGAGTACGTGAGAACCTAATAAAAGCCACAGATAGGTTCACGTCTGATGAACGCCACGCTAAGGAAAGTAAGGTGGAACCAGGTTGCAAGTTATGTTGCTCAACCCGACGCAGACCCCTGGTATGCATAAACTTGTCCCCAAGTTTGTCGGTCCTTATCGTGTCCTACGACAGCTCTGCGGCAATAAGTTCGAGTGAGGAGATAGCTCCCGGAACTATCAAGAAGCTCACCTTGACCACATGAAGTATATTGATCATGTGCAAGCCGAAGCAGAGCTGGAATCGCGTGCATTACAAAGCCACAATCAGACTCAAACTAGTGACAACCTGTCTAGTTCTTCACCCGCTACCACTACGACAGATGACAGTCCTGTAAGGCTCCATACTTATGGCCTGAGACCCAGGACAGCAGTACATTTCTGTGACATTGACATACCTACTGACTTTTCCGACTCCTACGCTAGCTACGCTAATTGTTTGCTTGCAGAAATGGGGATTAATGCGCATACATTGTATAGTTAGTAAATAATGAAGTCAGGGTGTACAACACAATGTAAATATGTAAAATTTATTCTAGCAGGGTACCCATAGTATAATGAATTCCATTGAAATAATGTTATTGTGAGTATGTGCACCCAGTGTGTCTTGTAAAGCCTGTATAAAGGTAAGGGCAGTATCGCCCTTTTGAGGTAAATGTCACACCTTAGGAAATGCTACTGTCAGTCATTGTTTGCAGATGTGAGGATGGTACAGTGCTCAAGGATCTGCAGTCAAGTTGATGCCTAGCCCTGTGGACAACCTGTATAGAGAAGACTAGTTCCAGTGCCAACATCGGCTTGTTCTGTCCTCCGTCCAGCTGTACGGGCAGGCCGATTTTCTCTTCCCCGACCCTCGAAGCGGGATAGTTTTGCAGGCCAGCACCGGCAATTTTTCGATTGTTTATGTAAATGTCAGGTGACCGGAAGCCAGTTTCCCCTGTGTAACTATTGCTTGTTTGCTCGTTTACACTTCGTGCCCGCCAGTATTGTCGTGTCGAGACGACACGCGGTAGATGGCCGAGCGGATGTAAACAGCCTATACTGAGACTTTCAAACTGCGCAGCACTACGGTGCTGTCATCTATAGGCCTATCAAGGTCAGGCTGGCCTGCCATGTTTCTTTCTCACTTCTCCAGCCTACGTGATTGAAGCAGGTCCTACCCTAGCTGGCTCCCGGGTCTCCTCACGCTCTGCCCCCGTGTATACCTACACCTTTCCAATAATAAACCGAGTCTAGTCATCGGCCGTATCTCTACACCAAAGCTACCATTCTACTGCACTAGACGTAAGAAGTAACCAAAGAGTAGTAATAACAATAGAGCGAAAAACTAATGTAAAAGACCTGGGAGTGATAATGTCAGAGGATCTCACTTTCAATGACCACAGCATTGTATCAATCGCATCTGCTAGAAAAATGACAGGATGGATAATGAGAACCTTCAAAACTAGGGATGCCAAACCCATGATGACACTCTTCAGGTCGCTTGTTCTATCTAGGCTGGAATAATGCTGTACACTAACAGTACCTTTCAAGGCAGGTGAAATTGCTGACCTAGAAAATGTACATAATATTATAATCATGGGGAAGCGCTAAACCCGTACCATTATACAGGGCATGTGGGGGAATGGAAGGTATTCAGGCTCAATGCAGGGAACCGGAGCACAGATCCAATTCCCCTCTATCAAGAGCCCCTCACCAGCGTCAAGAAACCTCCCTCGAGGGGAGAAAATGTACAGAGATCCTTCATGGCACACATAAGTTCGATAAAACACCTCAATTACTGGGAACGCTTGAAGTTTCTCAACCTGTACTCCCTAGAACGCAGGCGGGAGAGATATATGATTATATTCACTTGGAAAATCCTAGAAGGATTAGTACCAAATTTGCAGACGAAAATCACTCCCAATGAAAGCAAAAGACTCAGCAGACGATGCAACATCCACCCAATGAAAAGCAGGGGCGCCACTAGCACGATAAGAGAGAACACAGTAAGTGTCAGAGGCCCAAGACTGTTCAACTGCCTCCCAACATACATAAGGGGGATTACCAACAGACCCCTGTCTGTCTTCAAGAAGGCACTGGACAGGCACCTAAAGTCAGTACCTTACCAGCCGGGCTGTGGTTCGTACGTCGGGTTGCGTGCGGTCAACAGTAACAGCCTGGTTGATCAGGTCCTGGTCACAGACCGGGCTGCGGGGGCGTTGACCCCCGAAACCCTTTCGAGGTATACACCATGACGAGTGCTCTGGGACCGGGCCGTGAGGTATTGACCCCAGGAAGCATCTCAACAAAGCTCCTGGAGAGCGAAACGTTGCCACAATAAAATGTCACATTAGTTGCCTCTGTGTCCATTTACTTAACATCCTTCAGGATGACGAGAGAATAACTAGCGACTTGAATTAATTCGCTGAGGACACTAAAATAGGTCATAAAATAGACTGAGAGGAAACAAGCGAACCTCGAGTGGAACCTTATGAAGAAATATGTGGACATATTTTCTATTTGAAGAATTAAATATGTACAACATCTGGGTATCTTTATTTGCAGACACTTCACCATCCAGTGGCTTTATCAATATAATACAAGGACATAATGTGAAGAATGTAGAACTGTATACAAAAATGAGGTACTGTAGCCTTAAAGACTACGGTGCTTTTACCAACTCCAAGACTGAGGACTGATTACCTTATCAGATGCCATTGTGTTGCAGTGTCTGACAGAGTGAATATTAAAATGGTATACAGTACAGGTTGGCACAGAACAGAAAACACCTTGGACAACTTTTTCAAGTAAAAAATGGTTGAATTTGAGAGGAACCTGACCTCTCAATGATTACATTCTTGTACAAGAATGGTATACAATACCGACAATGTCCTAGAATTTTGTATTGATAAAGCCACTGGATGGTGAAACTTTTACTATAAAGATACCCAGATGTTGCACATGTGTCTTAAATTCTACCAGTAGTCTCCACACTGTCGCTTCAACTTCACATTGTTTCAGACTATGGAACAAAACACTTCTCAGGCTGAGGACTGACCAACTCAAAACTACGTCTTAAAGAGTGATGGACTGATAACATCGTCTTCACATCTGTACTTCTTATGCAAACTTTTCTGTACTCGACTGAAGAAGCCTACTGTGTAGGCGAAACATTTCGGAATAAAGATGCCTAAGTGTTGCACACGTATCTTACCAATACACCAATAACCCGCACAGAGAAAGGGACTTCATAGTAGGTACCATCCAGTCTGGGGAGCACAAGATAATCATTGCAGTGATGAATAACCCACCACAGAACTGCAGGAGGCCAGGTGACGAATATGATGAGAACAACAGAGCGATGGTGGACACACTAGCGGAGGTGGCAAGAAAAGCGCACATGAGCAGAGCAAAGCTACTGGTCATGGGCGATTTCAACCACAGGGAGATCGACTGGGAGAACCAAGAACCACGTGGGGGTCCAGAAACTTGGAGAGCCAAGATGATGGATGCGGTACTGAAAACCTGATGCACCAACATGTCAGGGACACGACCAGAGTGAGAGGAGAAGATGAACCAGCAAGACTGGACCTTGTATTCACCCTGAACAGCTCAGATATTGAAGACATAACACATGAGAGCCCCCTGGGAGCCAGCGACCATATGGTGCTGAGCTTTGAGTACATTGTAGAGCTACAGGTGGAGAGGGAAAACAGTACAGAAAGAGACAAACCAGATTTTAAAAGAGGGAACTACACAGGCATGAGTAATTTCCTGCAGGAGGTTCAGTGGGAAAGGGAAATGGACGGACAGACAATAAGTGAAATGATGGAATACGTAGGGGCAAAGTGCAAGGAGGCAGAGGAACGGTTTATACCCAGAGGAAAAAAGATTAAACAGGAAGGCCAGAAAGAGCCACTGGTTTACCCAAAGGTGCAGGAGGCAAAGACCAAGAGTGTCAGAGAATGGAAAAGGTACAGAAGGCAAAGAACCCAAGTAAACAAAGAGATTAGTAGAAGAGCTAGAAACGAGTATGCACAGGTACGGAGGGAAGCCCAGAACCAGTACGAAAATGACATAGCATCGAAAGTTAAGTCCGACCCGAAACTGATGTACAGTCACATCAGAAGGAAGACAACAGTTAAAAACCAGGTGATAAGGCTGAGGAGAGAAGATGGGGAACTCACAAGTAACGATCAAGAGGTATGTGAGGAGCTCAACTTGAGGTTTAAGGAAGTATTCACAGTGGAGGAAGCAAGGCAGCTGGGTAGACAGGATGGGGTGCACCACCAACAAGGGATGTATCAAGTGCTAGAGGGCATACACACAACTGAGGAGGGTGAAGCAGTTACTCAGTGACCTTGATACCTCAAAGGCGATGGGTCCAGACAACATCTCCCCATGGGTTCTTTGGGAAGGATCTGAGGTACTGAGTGTGCCACTTACCATAATATTCAACACATCCCTTGAAAATGGGTAGTTACCTGAGGTATGGAAGAAGGCCAACGTAGTTCCCATCTTTAAAAAAGGAGACAGAAAAGAGGCACTAAACTATAGACCGGTATCACTTACACATGTATAGTGTGCAAAGTCCTGGAGAAAATCATCAGGAAAAGAATGGTGGAGCACCTCGAGCTGAACAGGATAATAAACACCAGGCAGCACGGATTCCGGGAAGGCAAATCCTGTGTAACAAACCTCCTAGAGTTCTATGATAAAGTAACAGAGGTAAGGCAAGAGAAAAAGGGTGGGTTGATTGCATTTTCCTGGACTGCAGGAAGGCCTTCGACACAGTTCTTCACATGAGATTAGTAAAAGTTGGAAGAACAAGCACGTATAACAGGAAGGGCACTGGAATGGATCAGGGAATACCTCACAGGGAGGCAACAACGGGTCATGGTGCGTGATGAGGTATCACAGTGGGCGCCTGTGACGAGCGGTGTACAGCAGGGATCAATCCTAGGACCAGTGTTATTCTTGGTATATGTAAATGACATGACAGATGTGATAGACTCAGAAGTGTCTCTGTTCGCAGATGATGTGAAATTAATGAGGAGAATCACATCGGAGGAGGACCAAGCAGGACTTTAAACAGACCTGGACAAGCTTGACATCTGGTCTAGCAAATGGCTTCTCGAATTCAATCCCACCAAATGCAAAGTCATGAAGATCGGAGAAGGGCAAAGAAGACCGCTGACAGAGTACAGGCTAGGCAGACAAAGGCTACACACCTCGGCAAAGGAGAAAGACCTTGGGGTGAGTATAACGCCAAGCACGTCTCCGGAGGCACACATCAACCAGATAACTGCGGCAGCATATGGGCGACTGGCAAACCTAAGATTAACGTTCCGTTAACATAAGGACTCGTTTAAGACACTGTACACCGTGTACGTCAGGCCCATACTAGAATATGCAGCACCAGTCTGGAACCCACACCTGGTCAAGCACGTAAAGAAACTAGAGTAAGTGTAAAGGTTTGCGACAAGGTTAGTTCCACAACTCAGGGGTCTGTCCTATGAAGAAAGGCTGAGGGAAATAGGACTAACAACACTGGAGGAAAGAAGGGTCAGAGGAGACATGATAACGACATACAAAATACTGCTGGGAATCGACAAGGTAGAGAGTGACAGGATGTTCCAGAGAGGAACACAGAAACAAGGGGACACAACTGGAAACTGAAGACTCAGATGAGTCAAAGGGATGTTAGGAAGCATTTCTTCAGCCACAGAGTAGTCAGGAAGTGGAATAGTCTAAAGAAAGACAGTGGAGGCAGGAACCATACACAGTTTTAAGACGAGGTATGATAAAGCTCATGGAGCAGGAGAGCAGATACCCAGTAGCGGGCAGCGCAGAGGCGGGACCAGGAGCTGAGTCTCGACCCCTGCAACCACAATTAGGTGAGTACATAGAGAGAGGAGATTACGATGACGTTTCGGTCCGACTTGGATCATTCACAAAGTCACTTTGTAAATGATCCAAGTCGACTTCATCGTAACTCCTCTCTTGTTATTGCTTTGCTTGCTTGCTTGTTATTTGAGTATTATTCCAATCATCCACAAGTCTGTTGCTAAACCAGTGCTTTAGTACACTAAATCTAAATTTCTCCAACTTAGATCCGCTGTTGCGAGTTCTGCCTTGGTGTAATATTTTCAGCACATTATTTATGTCCCCTTTATTCTAACCTCGGATTTTTACACTTCAATTATATCTTCTTTAATTATATAATTATAATCATGGGGAGCGCTAAACCCGTAGGATTATACAGTGCATGTGGGGGGATGAAAGGTATTCAGGCTTAATTCAAGGAACCGGAGCATAGATCCAATTCCCTAGATCAAGAGCCCTCACCAGCGTAGAGGATCCTCCCTTGAGGGGTATATCTTCTCTAATTCTGCATTCCGCGTCCAGCACTGGTGGTGTGCGGACGTGTTGGTCAGCCCCTGGTGGTAGCAGTTGAAATTATATTTTCAGCAAAGATGGCGGACGGCTACCCGGCGAGTTAACACAGTATGTGTTGAGTTTATAAAAGGGAGCGGTCTACTCGACGAATGCAGATGTGATACTACCTGCCGTTCTTCGCGACACATACCATGTGACACTTGCAGATCTTTACGGCATATCCATCAATGGGGCAAAGAGGCTGTTTGTGAAATTTGCAAGCACGGAAGCATATCAAAGGGTGGTGGACGCATATCAGGATCAACGAATGATGGTAAATCCTGGTGTAGAGGTATGCTTACGGGACGTGTCAGCTGTCTACAAGTGGATTAAGGTACAGAATATTCCCTTTGAAATGGGACCGGAGGACATCCGCGACGTTTTTAAGGTATTTGTTGTCATTCATGCAGTCAATATTGGCAGATGAGCGCAGGGGCTATATGCAGGTCTATTGGAGGGAACTTATTCAGTAAAAATGACATTGCGCAAGCCCATACCATCTTATGTAATGGTGGATTGTTTCCGTACACAGGTATACGTGACATATCAAGGGCAGGTGCATACATGTAGTGTGTAGGCAGCCTGGGCATTTGGCAGCTGAGTGTGTGAGGAGACGGGAGGATCGACGACTTGGGACTGTCGAACCTGCAGGCAAGAGTGTGGAGGAGCGTAGGGCGTGGTACTGGAGGATGGTGCCATGGAAAGTCAACCGGAAGGAGGGCAGGGAAGAAGGCAGTGGAGTGAGGAAGTGGAGCAGGCAGAACAGGAAGTGATGCAGAGTCGAGAAGAGCGGAATTTGAAGGATCAGCGGCCGCCTCAGGAGACTGAGGAACAACAGGAGGATGTTCATTGTGTGGTAAATGAGGTTGCTATATTGGAGGATTTGAATGAGATGTTGGGAAGTGAGAGTATGGATTTGGGAATGGGGAGGTGTGGGTGGAGACTTTGCTGCCATCTTTGGACCAGATTGAAAGTAGTGGAGCTACAGCGACTGTGGTACAGGTGGATGTGGAGGTCCATAGACAGCAGGAGGATGTAGAGGAGGAAATGGGAAGGTGGAATCAAGAAGAGAACTGGGAGGAGGCGGAAAATGACATCCTCACTCCTGGGCAGAGACCGGGAAAAGGTATGGTCAGAGGTGGTACGTGCTAATGTGGCTGGTATTAGAGAAATGGTAGTACCAGAGTAAATAAGGAAGTGGCAGGTGATAAAAAGTGTGGTACTAAGGTTGGATCAACTGATAAGAATGACAGGAAGCAAGCAAACAGAAGGGTAAACCAATGCCTTTAAATTCAGGTGTCTAAGTATCAATGTGAATGGCCTCAGGAATGAGGTCAAGCGTAGGTGGGTAGAGGATACCTTATGTAGGTTTAAGATAGATGTAGTATTTTTCCAGGAACATAATTTTCAGAATGGTAATGAGTTGTTTCTGAAGGGGTTTCAGGTCTTTGTGGGGGTCTGGCCTAAAAGGGGGTAGGGGTGAGGGAGGGTAGTCCTTTTGTTTTGGGGACATGGGAAGAAGGGGAGGGTAGAGTGGTTAGGGTGGATGGTAGATGCGGAGTGGTTAATGTTAGTTTTATTGGGGTTTATATGCGCGGTTCCAACTTTGCGTGTGAAGGATAATTTTGTGAGGGAAGAGTTAATTTATGCTTTAAGGGTTTGCCTCAAGTAGCTATCTTAGGGGAGATTGGAATTGTATTATTAGACTCAAGGATGTGGAACCAGGGGTTTGGGGCAAGTTGTGAGGATCTTGCGGGAGGTTTTGTGTGCAGTGGGGTGGTGGACGTAGTGGGAGGTGGGAATAACCTGGTGGAGTATACGTTTAGTAGGGGACAGATGCAGCCGTTTAGATAGGATATATGTTTCAAAAGTAGTGGCGGTGGAGAAGGTGGAATGCATAGATGTTGTTTTTCGGACCATAAAGGTGTTTTGGCACAATTAGGGTGGGAGGGGCAGTGCAGGTGTTTCAAAGTTATTGGAAGCTCAATGTATTGATGTTGAAGAGGCTGGCGTGGCAGGTGATTTGAGGGTTGGTGGAAGGTTTTGTGTGGGGGGTCGGGGTATTGTTGGGGTGGCTAAGTGGTGGAATAATGTGGGAAACTTGCCATTAAGGATTTTTTGAAAAGGTGGGTAGGGAAGATGCGCGATATAGATTTGGGGATCAACGGTATTTAGGGGTTATTGAGGGATGCTGGAGGGGGAAGGGAGTGGAGAGAGTTTGGAGGGGATTAGGGTAGCTTTAAGGGATATTCAGAATGATCGGTTTCAAGCGTTAAGAGTCAGGAGTGGCATGGATGAAGTGTTGTGGGGTGATAAGGCATCGCGGTGGTTCTGAGGCACTTTCGTAGAGGAGAGAAGGTATGACAATAGGGTCGTTGGAAGTTGAGGACAGTTTGGGGGGTTATAAGAAGGGTAGGGTTTTAAGTACGACTGTGGCGATGAGTGGGTATGCGGAATTGTGGTATGAGAAAAATTATGAGGGAGGAGGATGCTTGTATAGGGGAGGAAGTGTTAAGTAGCATGAGGAGAGTGAGTGGTGAGGAGATGAGGGAGTTAGGTGGGGTAATTACTGAGGAGGAGGTTTGGGAGGCGGTAAAAGGACTATGTATGGGGAAGACGCCAGGGATTGATGGTTTGCCTGGTGAGGTGTATGTAATGTATTGGGATGTGTTGAGGAGGTCTTGGTAAGGTTTTTAATGAAATGAGGGAGGGAGGTGCTTGCAGAGTCAGTTAGAACCGGGGTGGTGGTGTTGGTACCTAAATGTGAGGGACCTAAGGGACTTAAGGATTATAGAGTAATTGCTTTGTTGTGCACAGATTATAAAATTTTCGCAAAGTTTTTGGCAAATAGGCTTAAGAGGGGTTTGAAGGGTTGGTTGCATGAGGGGCAATTTGGGATCCCAGGGAGGAGTATGAGAATGGGACATAGGAGGATTAAGGGTTTTATAGAAGATTGTGGTGAAGGTGGTGTGTTAGGTTTGGATTGGGCTATGGCTTATGATAGGGTGCTTAGGGGAGCATTGTTGGAGATTATGAGGAGACAGGGTTTGGTGAGGAAATAGTGGGTTGGGTTCGACTTATATATGCTGAGGCATTGCTTAAGGTACAAATTAATGCAGGATTAGTTGGGCAGTAAGTATGGGTAGAGGTATTCACCAAGGGTGTCCTTTATCTCAGATCCTTTTGCGTTTTGCAGGACCCTTTTTCGGTTAGTTGAGAAAGGGTAGCAAGGGAGGGGAAGGGTGGGGGTGCAGGGCTGAAATAATAGGTTATGTAGATGATACCACGTTGTTGGTAACATCGAGTGAATGTTTGAATGGATCAGTGATTTGGTGACGAGGTTTGGTAAGGTGACGGGCATGAGTGTTAATAGAGTAAATCGGTTTTGTTAGAGGTAGGAAGTTGGATAGGGGCGTTGGGGGTAAGGGAGGGATGGTCTTGCGTTGAGGAGTTGAAAGTTTGTGGTATAGTGTTTTGTGGTAACCTAGTAAGGGCAAGGGAGGTGAATTCTAGGGAGGTGGTAGATAAAGCTTTGGATAGGATGAAGGGTTGGGGGTGAAGGAGGTAACTTTATTACAAGAGTTGTTGT
Source organism: Cherax destructor (assembly GCA_009830355.1). Taxonomy (NCBI): domain Eukaryota; kingdom Metazoa; phylum Arthropoda; class Malacostraca; order Decapoda; family Parastacidae; genus Cherax; species Cherax destructor. The sequence continues at coordinate 18,673 of WNWK01009992.1, forward strand.
GGTGAATGTATTAGTATACAGCAAGTTATGGTTTAGGGCGGCAGTTTTACCTTTGTTGGAGGGATGTTCGTAGGTTGGAAAAGGGAGTTTATAATTTTGTGTGGGAAGGGGTAGGCACTGGTTAAATAAGGAGGTGGTGGAAACTAGAGTTAAATGTGGGGTTTGGGTTTGGTTCCACTAAGACTGAGGCTGGCAGTGTTTTTGAAACAGGAATTTCATTTTACTGGGGAAAGGGGGTAGGCACATAGGTGGGGTGATGAGGGAGGCGAGGAAGTGGTGGGGAGGAAGAGAGTTGGTGGGATGTGAGGGGTCCTTCGGTTTCTTGTGTGTGGTTCGGGATTCGGTAAAGGTACGAGCGAGTAGGTTGGATAGGGTGGGTGTAGGGAAAGGGGTAGTGAGGGGAGAGGAAACTTTCCCTCTGTATGACTGGAAGAGTATTTGGTGGTGGTTTAGGAAGGTTAAGGTTACACCAAGTGTTCGGGAGGTGGGTTTAAGTTTTTGCATGGGTTTTGGTAGGCGAAGAGTCAGCTTTTATGACAAATAATGGGAGTGTGATAAATGTGGGGAGTGGGAGACGGCGTTTCAGTATGGTGTATTTTGTAGGGACATGGGAAAGGTGCGGGATTGGGTAGGGGGGGTGTTGAATTTGGTTAGTGGGAGGGGTGTGTCCGTGTTGTGTGCTTTAAGTTTAGAATTGGGTGATTACTCGGAAAGTGTGCGCAGGGCATTGACGTACATTGTTTTAGATTATATTTTTGTGTTTTGGAGTATGAGGGGTTTGGAGGTGAGGGTGGTGGTTAAAGCTTTGTGCCTAATTTTAGAACGAAATGTAGGAATAGGGAGATTTATGGGGGAGTTGGGAGAGGTTTTTCCGTCAGCGTATAGAGTTTTGACAGTGGAGGGGTTGTTGAGGTTATATTCGTGTGGGTGGGGTGTAATTATTATTATAGAACTTATATTAGGAGAGCAACTTAAACTATAATAAACCAACCAAAATGTTTAAAACACTGTTAAACCCGTAGATAAGACATGAAAAAACCCCAAAAAGTTTACCCTCCTTATAAATACTACCTCTAAAATCAAATCCTTAGAATAGAATCCCGCTAAAAAGGGTATCCCGCACAGAGCTAAATTAGCTAAATTCATACAAACCCTGGTCAGGGCATACATAGTACCAACCTCCCCAATGTTCGGATGTCCTGATACTCCTTAACACTATGATTACAGACCCTGCACATATAAATAACAATGCCTTAAACAAAGCATGAGTTAATAAGTGAAAAAGGCCAAATCCGGAAACCTAAAGCTAAAATCCTCATCATAACCCCAACTGCCTCAAAGTTGACAGGGCAATAATTTTCTTAAGGTCAAATTCGAAATTAGCCCCTAGCCCCGCCATAAATATTGTTAAACAGGAAATAATTAACAAAAAGTTTGAACAGACGAACCCTCTAGGGCTCCCCTAAACCGAATCAAAATATAAACCCCGGCCGTAACCAAAGTCGAAGAGTGAACCAGGGCTGAGACAGGGTAGGATCGCCATGGCTGCTAATGGTAACCACGCCGAGAATGGGATCTGGGCCCTCTTAGTTATAGCAGCTAAACATACAAAAATCTTTAACAAAAGAAATCTTCCCCCAGAGTCTCCCCATAAAAAATAAAATTCCACCCCCTAGTATAATAACAAAGAAATCCTCAATAAGATCCCTACATCTCAATACGATTTGACAAAATGGTTTAATATCCCGCATTGCAGATTTTTCATTTGATAATAAATTACTAAAACATGAAATCAAGCCCAATCCATCTCAACCTAAAAGAATCCTAATTAAATTAGGCTAATAATGAGACTCCTATAGAAAAACAAAAGCAAACTATATATATAAAAACGGCTATACCCTTTATCGCCATCCATATAATCCTCTATAATATATAACTATAGAGGAAATATATAGACTGCCCCCAAGAATAAAGTACTAATTCAGTCACAAACTAAAGTAACAACAACAGAAGATGAGCTCAGAGAAAAAATTTCCCATTCAATTACGTACCTCAGACCAAAATTTAACCTAGCTAGACTCGCTGCAATGGAAACTAATGACAAGAGCAAAAAAAACACCAAACTTACCGTATGAAAATATACACTTCATAACATGATTTAAAAAAAACTTTTATATCTTTGGTACCACAAACCAAAATTTTAATTAAAACTTTTTAAAAAATCCAAATAAGTTTTAATAGTTTAATTAAAAATCTTGGTCTTGTAAACCAAAAATGATCACCCATCTTAAAACTTTATAAATGCCTGACATATAATATCTTGTATTTTTAATCCCTCCATCATTAGACTGGCCGTACTATTTACAACCCTCAGGCACCCCTCTCCATAGGTTTAACACTATTAGCCCAAACAGTTCTAATTTGTGTTATCTCCGGGTTATTCAACCCCTCATTTTGATTTTCATACATTCTATTCCTAATTTTCTTAGGGGGAATATTAATTCTCTTCATCTAGTGTCCTCCTCGCGCCGAACGAGCCCTTCAAAATACACCCAGGGTCCACTTTAATAGTGTCGATCTCCCTGCTCTCTACTACCCTCTAGTACTAGTAGACCCAATGCTACTAACATCTAAATTTTACAACTCTTCTGTGTTCCTACTCCTAAACAATAGTAGAATTAATCCCATCTACCTGTCAACCTCCCCTATCTACTCAGGGCCCTCAGGACCCCTTACTATTTTATAATTTCATTTCTCCTCCTGACCTTAATTGTTGTAGTTAAAATCATCAGAGTATCCTCAAGACCGTTACGGCCCTCCGGACCTCGCTAAACCAATAGAAACTCCTCTCCTCTCTACCCCGAAACAGAAGATAGTTTAAAAAATATTAATTTTGGAAATTAAAGACAAAGTCTTTTGACTTTTTTTCTGACCGTAATAATAAAAACATTACATCATATATATTACTTGCATCTTTAAAACTATTTCAATTATTTAATCCTTTCGTACTAAAACAATTCTTGTTTTTTCTAGGAGATAGAAACCAACCTGGCTCACGCCGGTCTGAACTCAAATCATGTAAAAATTTAAAGGTCGAACAGACCCTCTCTTGTAACTGCTGCATTACAAAGAAATTTAATCAACATCGAGGTCGCAAACTCTTTTATCGATAAGAACTCTCAAAAAAAATTACGCTGTTATCCCTAAAGTAATTCACTCTAGTATCCTAAAAAAGGATCATAAAATCAAAAACTTTTGATTCGAATGAAGAAACAGTTAAATAACTTATATCCTAGTCGCCCCAACTAAACACTTATATAATAATAAGACTTTATAGCCTAAATCACCCTTAATTAATTTAGAGTCAAACTTTATAGGGTCTTATCGTCCCCCTAGCCTATTTAAGCCTTCTCACATGCATGTCCACGGACATGCATGTGTGTTGTTTGGTGTTATGCAAGGAACCACGAATGTTTCATAAGGTTCTGTTTTAAGCCTTATGTGTTGAGATCTTGATGCGGGTTTGAGGTAGTATAGGCCTCGGTTTGGTTTGGTTTACTTTAACCTGTGTGGTGAAGTGTTATGAGATGTTTGGTTTGTTGTTTTGTCAAGTGTGAAAGGATGGAATGTGTGGGAAGTGGAAGTATTAGGTTGGGTTACTATTTTGTAGCAATTAGAGTGAATGGTTTGTTGTGTGTTGTTTTGAAGCCTTTATGTTTAGGGTTTAATGTACGGCTTTTATGTTGTGTATGACTGCTAGTGATCAGTTGATCCTTTATTTTTGTGAGACCCTATAATGTTTTTGGCTTGGGTTGGGTGTGGGGTATGTTGACACATTTTGTTGTTTATTTAAGCCAATAATTTTTTTGGGTGTAATAACCAGGTGTGGTGGATGTGTTGTACTTTTTAGGTTTTATTGAGCAGATTTCATCTATTTTTGTGAGTGTTGGAGTTAAATTGTTTAGTTGCAAGTTGATAATGAGAATGTATAGCACTGTCATAAATAAATACACCTTTTGGTATCTGATGCTCGATTTGATGTTTGCTATTGTCTAATGTTTGGATAATATTTTGTTTTTGGTTTATGATGTTCTTTAAAATTGTTAAAGTAAAGTTACGTTTTGAATGAGTTCATATTTTACTATGTAAATTTGTTTGGTTTGTTATATTCGGTTCAGGGTATGTTATAATGTATATAAGTTTATGTTTAATATAAAAAAAAAAATCCGGATTCGCCGGATTCGTCAAGAACAAGTGAACGAACGGCCGGATTCAAACGGATTCGTTGAAAACAAGGTATCCTCTGACCGATTCATAAGCTGACGGGGTTTACAAGCACTTATTAAACACCAAAACAGCAACTAAAACAAATAGATACAATACAAAGACAGATCTACCTTAAGGTGGTTATTAGTTAAAATCTCCAGTGAGCACAAACCGGATTCGCCCGGATTCGTCCATGAAATAAGTGAACAAAGGACCGGATTCAAACTGATTCGTTGAAAATAAGCCAATCAGAGGAAGTGTTAAAAATAACTAAATACTTCGAGAAATTATAGCCTAGCTAGCTAGGAAGTGATCATGTTGTAGATGCCCCTGAAGATCTGTGGTCTGTGAAAGAGTAAGGACGAAAACAGGCCTGATTGCTTGCAATCTCTGGTCAATGGTCCCATGGTATATGCAGGGATTTTCAACCAGTGACCACCCTTGACATCAACTCAGAGAGATGTTTTTGGGTCTGCCCAAACGAGATACACCTGTATTAGGGAATTGCATCTATATTAAAAGACAAGAACACCAATAAAAGATCCTTCTTAAATGACATATAAACATGGTATGACAGCTGGGAAAATAAGATGGGTGGTTTGGAAGAGGTTGTCTTGAACAACAGCACTCCTGAGGGTGCTAGTGTTGTCCTGGAGGACAGTGCTCCTGAGGGTGCTAGTGTTGTCCTGGAGGATAGTTCTCCGGAGGTGCTAGTTTTGTTCTGGAGGATAGTTTCCGGAGGGTGCTAGTTTTGTTCTGGAGGATAGTGCTCCTGAGGGTGCTAGTGTTGTCCTAGAGGACAGTGCTCCTGAGGGTGCTAGTGTTGTCCTAGAGGACAGTGCTCCTGAGGGTGCTAGTGTTGTCCTAGAGGACAGTGCCCCTGAGGGTGCTAGTGTTGTCCTAGAGGACAGTGCTCCTGAAGGTGCTAGTGTTGTCCTGAGGACAGTGCTCCTGAGGTTGCTATGTTGTCCTGAGGACAGTGCCCTGAGGGTCCCCTGTTGTCCTGAGGACAGTGCTCCTGAGGTGCTACTGTGTCCTAGAGGACAGTGCTCCTGAGGGTGCTAGTTGTCCTAGAGGACAGTGCTCCTGAGGTGCTAGTGTTGTCCTAGAGGACAGTGCTCCTGAGGGTGCTAGTGTTGTCCTAGAGGACAGTGCTCCTGAGGTGCTAGTGTTGTCCTAGAGACAGTGCCCCTGAAGGTGCTAGTGTTGTCCTAGAGGACAGTGCCCCTGAAGGTGCTAGTGTTGTCCTAGAGGACAGTGCCCTGAAGGTGCTAGTGTTGTCCTAGAGGACAGTGCTCCTGAAGGTGCTAGTGTTGGAGATGGAACAAAAGGGGATGTTAGCACTAGTGCGGAAGATAGAAATGAGACAGGAAAACACGCACCAATAGGGAATACATTAGGGAACACAGTCACAAAAAACAAGGCAAACACAAACCTGGCCTATGCAAATATTATTCATTTGGTATCTGCAGATATGGAATTTCTGAGGAAACATATGGGACATGCAACTTTGACCACCCCAGAAAATGCCGTGCCCATATGACAACAGGAAAATGCAACTTGTGTCACTCATCAGTGACACAACCTATATAACCTATATTGCCAGGCACACCACCTAAAGCGTACAAGACAACACAGAACATCCACACCATGGGAAAACCTGGTAGCCAAAGCCACTCCAGAGTGAGAATTTTTAGTGCCAGGAAGGAAAAAAACTGGCAGGAAATGACAGAAATCGTACACCAACTACAATCATTTCTGGAGTGGAACCACAGTCAATGGCCTCCACTCCAGAAAAAGATAATAGTGCCAGGAAAAAAAGACCCTCCCATACCACCAATCCGACGACACTCATCTTTGCAAATATACAGGGTCTAAAGCCAGCGACGAACAACAAAATACCTTACATCCGTGGACTGCTTACAGAGTCAAACGCAATGTTTGCATGTTACGCCCTTTGATCATAATTTACGAAGAGTCATTTATTTAATGTGTAATTTCGGCTTTTTCACTTAATATTATATTAAGGAGTATTTCCATTAATAGCTAAAATGGATTTACTAACTTTATAATATTATCTGGCCACGAATTGTTTACATAGGTAGATTTATGTAAGTGTGCAAGGTGAGATGTTGGCAATATTGGTTTAAACCCGCAATGGTGCGGCAGGTTAAGCACCAGCAGACACTGCTGGTGCGGCAGGTTAAGCACCAGCAGACACTGCTGGTGCGGCAGGTTAACAAGCGCAGCGAGACACCGCTGGTGCGGCAGGTTAAGCACCCGAGCAGACACTGCTGGTGCGGCAGGTTAACACAGCAGACACTGCTCGGGGCGGCTGGTTAAGCACCAGCAGACACTGCTGGTGCGGCGGTTAAGCAACAGAACTGCTGTCGGCAGGTTAAACACCAGCAGACACTGCTCGTGCGGCAGGTTAAACACCAGCAGACACTGCTGGTGCGGCTGGTTAAGCACCAGCGACTGCTGGTGCGGCAGGTTAAGCACCAACTTGCAGACGCTTTGAGCTACAAACCGAGTTTAGGTTGGCTGGTAAAGCCTTACCTTGTTTAGTTCATACCTTCCTCTGGTCTAGGAAGGGACTAGAAGAGAATCTGTCTTCAAGACACCCTATTCTCCCCACCAGCAGTTCCCAGGAGTTATTGGAAGCCCTTGAATAGTGAATATTTGTCTGAAAAGGTGGTTGAAAAACTCTTGAGGAAAATGAGAATAAGTGAATGAACCTAAGTGATATGCAGTTTATATAATCTTATCTAGAGAAGAATCCTTGGGAAAGGAACAGTTATTTGCTTCAGCGTGGTGTTAAGGCTTGTAAAATACACGGGTCTGTACATATATTTGCATATACCTTTTGACTCGTTGTGAGTCTAGTATCTCTCGGCCTAGAGCAGTTTGTGAATGTTTAACTTATTATAGTGATAATAAGGCTAATGATTTGTTTTACTCAGTGTTTACGATATGAGTATTAATTATTAATGTTGTTAATAAAACCAACTGAAACTAGAAAGATTCCCTTTTTTCCTCTATATGTGAGCCCTGCTACGAGATAGATCTGTTCTTTTCACGATTTTGTTACGAGAAGCACTACCTCAAAGTGATTTACAGGCTATGCCCCGTAACAAGTGGGGACCTGTCCGGGATTTGCTCTTTAATCAAAGGTGCTGGAGGAGACATAGGCCTTGAGGAATAAGTGTTAGTCCCACGAAAGTGAGCTGCTGTCTCGATACCCATAGTTGACCATGGAGGCCCAAATATAACAGTTATTATGTGAGTTAACCTTGGAGGATTTGGAGTCTTTAAAACTTCAGAAGTGCTGGCAAATTGCTGTATGCCTAGGAGTGAAGTATAATAGATATTACACTGCCGAGACCACTCGATCTATTTTAAGGAATATGTTGTTTCCAGAACGGGGAGAAGTGGATAACCTTCAGGATACTGATGAGGCAAGTCTAATATCTCAGTTTGAAGACTTAGAACAACCGCTTGAAGCAGAAGGGCCTGATTCTGGTGCCCTTCCAACTTCCCTACCCTCTGGTGATGTAGTTGAGCCAGAATCTAAGGGAACATCTGGTGAGCTTACATTCCTGGGAGAGGTGCCTGAAATTGGGGCAACTAGTTGCCTAGTTTCCGATCCTGATCCACTAGAGGTACCCGGCTTAGGTGCTCGACCCAAGGAAAGACGGGGAAACGTCTATCCCTCAACTCCTCCACTGCCTTCTGGTCCCATATCCCATAGCCAGTTCGAAAGCATGGAGCGCCTTATTCTTTTGCAAACGGCCCAAATAGAAGCCCAAAGGAAGCTGAATGCGGAAGATTTGAATGGGACAACATACTCTACGAGCGTCAGCGGCAAAGAGAAGGAGTTGCGAGGCCCAAGGCCTCCGAAAGTGCTTTCGACATCCATAAAGCAGCATCTTTGGTTCCCAAGTTTTGCGAGTCTGATCTGGACACCTATTTCGATACCTTTGAAAATCAGGCTCGGGCTATGCAGTGGCCCCAGAAGTTCTGGGCTATCTTGTTGCATACGACGCAGACTGGAAAATCTCAGGAATGTATAGCCTTTTGAAAAATACGCTCAATATGACTCCATGAAAAAGGTCATCCTGAAAACATATGACCTACTTCCTTTGAGCTACCAGCAATCCTTCCGTAATCTGCATAGGTTACCAGGACAAACTTGGGTGGACTTTGCCAGGCAGAAGCAGATAGCATTTGAGAGGTGGCAAAGAGCCTCACAAAGCAATACCGTAAGCAGTCTGTCCCAATTAATATTACAAGAGGACTTCTACAATTCTATATCAGGAGATTTGTGGAAGTTCCTGATCGGCCGTCAGACTCCTGATGTGTTAGAAACTGCTGCTCTGGCCGATCGCTACAAGATCTCCAACCAGCTGATCCGCGATAGAAAATCCAGAGAGGAAGCAGTAAAATCGAGCCAAAAGGTTCGACCGGTTAAGTCGAGAATAGAACCTCGTCAAAAGTTTCCTTCAACAGTAGTAACCTCTCGTCCCCTTTATAAGCCTAGTAATGATGTCAGGTTTGCACCACGACAAAATCGGGAGATGTATAAAGCCAGGAAGAATTTATCCTGCACCTATTGCCAAAAAGAAGGTCATGTGAGAAACCAATGTTATCAGCTGGAAAGGGACATGAGGTATAAGAATCGAGAAGGTGCTCCTATACAGATGGTGTCTTCAGTACCCCAGACACAGGGAGGCCTGCAGACAGATGTAGGACCGGCGGGAACGAAATTTGCTTCACTGAGATAACCAGAGACTATGGCCATATCAGAACAAGTTGAAAAAGCGATGAGCCCATATTTTTCAAAAGGAAAAGCTGGTATTGACGAGTGTCGAGTGGTACCTATTAAGACTTATAGGGATACAGGGAGTTACTTGACATTATTAAAAAAGGGAATCCTCCCTCTATCTGACCACACTTATACGAAGATAGACGGACTTCTGGAGGCTTACGGAGGAGCCGTCTCTAAAGTTCCCCTCCATAGGATATACCTAGACATAGGTGGCTATAAGGGATATGCGGCTGTCGGCATATCAGACGAAGGATTCCCAATTAAGTCTTCTGACCTACTGATAGGTAATGACTTAAGCTGTGAAGGGATCAGGGAGGAACCTTTGGTGATAGAAAATACCTCTGGGGAGGATTATGTGATTGAGGCTTATAAGAAGGACCTATCATTATTTCCGCTGGACGCTGTCACTAGATCTATGACTCCCCGGTTGTCTCCTGACTCACCGGAGGAAGAAGTGGGCAATGCTGATCTGGGTTTGGACCTGTTGTTCAGTACCACCCACTGGCCCAAGCCCGCGACTACAGTGTCTGCCGGACAAGATTCAAGTTTAGATTCTTTGTGTGCTAAAAATGTTTAGGCCGAAAGATCTAATTCAAGCTCAGTTGGAAGATCCCTCGTTGGAGAATATAAGGAAGCTAGTGATAACGGAAGAGGAGGCCGAGAAACTAGACGACTGTGTTTATTCTAGTAGCGGTATACTTATGAAGAAAGCCACCAGAAAAGATTCTCTAGATGCATCTTTTGCAAAGACCAAGCATGTAGTAATCCTTCCTAGGGTTTATCGCGATCTTGCACTGGAGGTCGCCCATAACAGTCCGATGGGAGGACACCTAGGAGTAAGGAAGACAATTGTAACGTTGTCAAAATACTTTTTTGGGCCTAGAGTGCGGGAAACTGTGGTGGAGCACCTTCGTAGTTGCCGGGTCTGTCAGACCGTCGGCAAACCTACTCATACCCAGCCATTTTCCCATCTGATTATAGATTGTGTAGGTCCGCTCCCAGGACCAAGGCGGGAAATCAATATCTATTCACTATAATGGATTCTGCCACTCAATATCCCGAGGCCATCCCCATGAGGAGAATAAATGCTCGCGCAATAGTCCGTGCTTTGATAAGGTTTTTCTCACAGGTAGGGTTGCCTCGTGAAATCCAATCTGATCAGGGCTCTAACTTCACCTCCAAAATTTTCAAGGAGGCTATGTCACGCCTAGGGATAAAATCTATCCTCGCTACGAGTTATAGACCCCAGTCCCAATGAGCCTTAGAACGGTTCCATCAAACGTTAAAAGTAATGATGCGTTCCTACTGTGAACAGTTTAGTAAAGACTGGGATGAGGGCATTCCTTTCCTTCTCCTGGCAGTAAGGGAGAGTGAGCAGGAAAGTTTGGGGTATAGCCCTTTTGAATTGGTATATAGTTATACGGTACGTGGACCTCTCGCAGTATTGAGAGATGTAGGGACTGGAAGGCGTACGCCGTCGGTTCAGGTATGTCCAGCTTTGATGCAGGAACACCTAACTTTCACTAGGAATTTAGCCGTAAAGAACTTGAAGGAAGCCCAGGCTAAAATGAAGCTACGAAACTATAAACATGCGGCCCCTCGCTCTTTCAACATAGGAGATAAAGTATTGGCTCAGAAATTCATGCCCGGACATGCATTGAAACAAAGATATGAGGGACCTATGGCAGTGGTCAGGTTAGCCCCGACCACTGCCATTCTCTTAGAATCCCGGGAAGAAGTAGAGGATTTGGAGGACTGCTCCAAAGGAATCGAAATCCGTCTTAGAAATACTCAAGTTCTACGATCCCTGCATGATATTTTGCAAGATCTGACCAACGACCGGGCCAAAGAAGTGAAGAGTATGATATTGAAATAACCATCCTTGTTTGGTGATATACCTAAGCGCTGCACGTTGGGAACACACGACGTGGATGTCCAAGGGAGCCACGCCCATCAACAATCTCCTTATCGCTTAAGCCCAATAAAACACCAAGCATTAAGGGATGAAATCGACTTTTTACTGACCCATGGGCTAATTGAAAGGAGCAAAAGCCCGTGGGCCTCTCCTTGTGTGTTGGTCCCGAAATCAGACGGTACATATCGTATGTGCACTGATTATAGAAAAGTGAATTCAGTTACAGTTCCAGATGGGTACCCTTTGCCGAGGGTTGATGATTTAATTGATAGGGTTGCCGGAGCCCAGTATGTGAGCCGGCGGAGCTACTGCGAGGGTACTATCAAGTGCCCCTAACAAACCGTGCTCTGGACATATCAGCATTCACAATACATGGGGGCTTATTCAACTACTTGGTTACCCTATTCGGGTTGTGCAACGCAGCTTCTACCTTTCAGCGGCTCATGAATGACCTTACTTATAACCTTAGGGGGTAGAAACCTACCTCGATGATCTAGAAGTTATTAGGGATGAGTGGAGTTCACATTTAAACCGTCTGGAGGCTCTTTTTAAGAAATTAGATACTTATAACTTTAAAATTAATTTGGCCAAATGCAAATTCGGGCAAGCGAGGTTAATGTATTTGGGATTTAATATAGGTCAGGGAACGGTGGCACCCATCAATGCAAAAGTGAGAGCCATTTCAGATTTTCCTATACCACAAGATAGAAAAGGGGTGCAGAGATTTTTGGGAATGGCCGGGTACTATAGATTCTGCCCAAACTTCTCACACGTGGCGGCCCCCCTTTTTGAGCTGACTAGCTCTAAAACTAAGTTCATTTGGTCTAAGGAATGTAATATGGCTTTCATCAGGTTAAAGCGATTGCTGAATTCTTTTCCAGTGTTGGAAAGCCCTGATTTTAACTCTCCTTTCTTGTTGCATATAGACGCCAGCAGTTATGCTGTTGGATCAGTATTGCTGCAGTCATCCCAATGTTCTGATTTTCTTCATCCGATTTCTATTATTCCTCTACCTTAAAGCCCCACCAAAGAAATTATGCCACTGTGGAAAAAGAAGCCCTAGCATTGGTTCTCTCCCTAGAGCATTTTGAAGTTTACCTGGGAACTACCCCCCACAAAATCACCGTCAATTCGGACCATAACCCTTTGACGTTCATAAACTCAATGAAGTCGAAGAACGCCCGGATTCAAAGATGGGCTCTTCGGATTCAGCCCTTTTCAATAAGTATTCACCACATACGTGGTCCGGATAACGTAATTGCCGATGTGTTGTCCCGTACTTAAGGACAAGTCTAAAGGACTGTCTGACTCGTGTCATGGCATCAGCGAGCAGAGTTACTGCCTGTACAAAGTATGACGTCACTTTGTCGGCTAATTCGCTCACTCCTGTTACGGTGTATGTGACCAGAGCTTTCGAAGGAGATCACTTGCTAGTCGACAACGACACAACATGTGCAGAGTCAAGGGCCTCTCTCTTGAGCCGTCCTTGCACACTGTGCGTCGTGGTAAGTTGCAAGTCCTTGTCGTTAACTTGCACAGTCGAGAATTCCCCCTGCGGAAGGATACTTCACTTGTCGACCTCGTCAGATTCCCTCTCCCGGTGAGAGTGGAGGGCAAAATCCCAGCTGACATTCTTGTAAGTGCAGTCCTCCCAGGTGAGTCTGCTACTAATTCTTCCATCACCCAGCCAGTGCAGGAAGATGATCTAGCTATGACCGACTACCCGGAAGAAGTTCCACAACTTCTTCAGGATCTCAATCGAGCACGTACTGCCGTTGCATTAGATGGTGAGTCCATGGGTCTGACCCCGCTTATTTCTCACCATATTCCGCTTCACAAAGGTACTAAACCCATTTACGTGCCTGCTTATCGTTTGCAAAGAGTTTTTGCTGACGAACTCATTGCAAAGATGCTCCGCGTTTAGTTATCGAGGAGTCCATTTCCCGTGGAATGCCCCTCTAATCCTAGTTCCCAAGAAAGATGGAACATGGCATCCTGTTAACGATTACAGGAAACTGAATGCCTGTACAATCCCAGACCGATTTCCATTGCCAGTTTTGAATGACCTGTTACAGAACATTGGCGATTACAAGGTCTTTTCGAATCTTGATATTGAAGGGTTTTGGCAGATCCCTCTTGATGACCAAAGCAAAGAACTAACCGCGTTCTCTACCCCTACTGGTCATTATCATTTCAAGAGGATGCCTTTTGGATTGCACGGAAGACCGATCATGTTCAGTCATTTAATGACAACGATTTTCCGTACTCTCCTAGGAGGCACGCTCATGGTCTACCTAGACGATCTCATTCTGATGTCCCAAGATGTTCCTATGCATCTCATAAAACTTGAGTGGGTACTGAAAAAACTAGCCAAGGCTAATCTTAAGGTGAAGCTTTCAAAACGCCAGTTCCTTAAGCAGGAAATAAAGTTTCTGGGCCACGTAATGTCTCAGAACTGCATCAAGACAGACGAGTCTAAAATCTCGGCTGTATGGAAGTTCCCTAGACCTATGATGGCGGATGCTGTCCACTCCTTCGTAGGTCTAGCCTGATTCTACCACACTTTCATAGCCGGATTCTCCACCATAGCTGCACCCTTGACTCAGCTCCTTAAGAAAGATGTCCCCTTTGAGTGGACATGTGACCAAGAAAGAGCTTTCATCACACTTAAAAATAAATAGGTTAACATCATCCCCAGTCCTTAGATTACTTGATTTCACCAAAGCGTTCACCTTGACATATGCCAACAAAGTTGGCATCGGTGCAGTCTTGTCGCAGGAATCTAATGGTAAGCAACAGCCAATAGCTTATGCTAGCCATGTTCTTACCAAAGCTGAAGTCAATTACTCAGTGACAGAGCTAGAAGCCTTAGCCATCGTCTGGGCTTTGAACCACTTCAGACACATTATTTACCAGTATCCTATCAAGATTTACACGGATCATCTGCCGTTATTATCCCTTTTTGCAAACAAGAATCTCTCTAGAAAACATGCTCAGTGGTCTCTCACCTTTACCAACTACAACCCTGAAGTCTGCTACGTTCCGGGTAAGCAAAATATCGTAGCTGATGCCTTGTCGAGGCATATAGCTTTTGTCAGTGCAGACAACTCGTTCTCCGTCGAGAACCTAGAGAGAGCCCACCGGCAGAACCCAGTGTGGTCACCAGTCCTTCGATTCCTGACCAAGGAGGACATTGGCTCGCGGGTCAAGTCGCCCGTTCCGCTGACAGACTTAGTGGTCAATCAAGGAGTACTGTTTCGTGTAGCTCGACTAGTGGACCCCGGCAGAACCGTACACCAACTGGTGATACTGGAGTCCCTGGTACCAGCGACTCTCAAGTTGATCCACGATGTCCCAGGTGCAACGCACCCCGGGAAGGACCGCAGCATCAAACAGGCAATATAAAATATTTCTGGCCTAAGATGGCAGCAGAAATTGCCAAGTATGTTCACCAGTGTGTCGTTTGCTTACAACACAAGGGTACTGTCACGGGTCCCAATCCCATTCTGAAGTATCCCATTACAAAGGAGCCCTGGCAGAGAACTTCTGTCGACCTGTTGACGAACTTCTCGACCTCCAAGTAGGGTAATAAACACCTGCTTGTAGTGGTAGATATCTTGACGCGGAACTGCGAGTTAGTACCCATCCCTGATAAAACAGCAGAGACAGTCGCAAATACTTTCCGTGAGCATATCGTTCTCCGTCATACCTGCCCACGTGTTCTCCTGTCAGACAATGGGTCGGAGTTCATAAATGCCATGACGAAGGATCTTTGTTCCAGGTTTAACATTCACCAAGCGCCAGAAGCTCCACGTCACCCTGTGAGTAATGGTCTTGCTGAATGTACAAACCGCAAAGTCCTGGAGGTGCTCAGAGTAACCGTTAATGCGAGTTGTACTACATGGGATGAGGCTACTCCAGATGATCAGTGTACATTGAACTCTTCCCTCAACAGCTCAATTGGCAAGACACCATATTTTGCCTTGTATGGCTATGATAAGTGTTTACCGTACGAAATCTTGTTTGCTCCGCCTAGTCCAACTTATGACACCGATAACACCAGTATAGTTAAGATGCAGACAACACAGCTTGTCTTCCAGTGAGTACGTGAGAACCTAATAAAAGCCACAGATAAGATCATGTCTGATCGCAACGCCCATGCTAAGGCAAGTAAGGTGGAACCAGGATGCAAAGTTATGTTGCTCAACCCAACGCAGACCCCTGGTATGCATAAACTTGTCCCCAAGTTTGTCGGTCCTTACCGTGTCCTACGACAGCTCCCCGACAATAAGTTCGAGGTAAGGGAGATTGCTACCGGAACTATCAGAGAAGCTCACCTTGACCACTTGAAGTATATTGATCATGTGCAAGCCGAAGCAGAGCTTTAATCACGTGCGTTGCAAAGCCACAATCAGACTCAAACTAGTGACAACCTGTCTTAATTCTTCACCCGCTACCATACGGCTCCATACTTATGGCCTGAGACCTAGGACAGCAATACATTTCTGTGACATTGACATACCTACTGACTTGTGCGACTCCTACGCTAGCTACGCTAATTGATTGCTTGCAGAAATGGGGATTAATGCACATACATTGTATAGTTAGTAAACAACGGAATCAGGGTGGACAACACCATGTAAATATGAAAAATTTAGTCTAGAAGGGTACCCGTAGTATAATGAATTCCATGGAAATAATTTTATTTTAAGTATGTGCACCCAGTGTGTCTCGTAAAACCTGGGCAGAGCCGCTCTTTTGAGTCAAATGTCAAATCTTAGGAAATGCTACTGTCAGTCATTGTTTGCAGATGTGAGGATGGTACAGCGGTCAAGGATGTGCAGTCAAGTTTGATGCCCTAGCCCTGCACACGACCTGTATATAGAAGACTCTAGTTCCAGTGCCGACATCACCTTGGTCTGTCCTCCATCCGGCTGTACGGGGAAGCCGACTTTCTCTCCCCTGACTCCTCGAAACAGGAGAGTTTTTGAGGCCTGCTCCTGCAATAACCTTACTGTTTATGTCAAGTGACCAGAAGCCAGTTTCCCCTGGGTAACTATAGCATGTTGGCTCGTTTACACCTTCGTGCCTGCCAGTATTGTCGTGTCGAGACGACATGCGGTAGGAGGATGAGCGGATGTAAGCAGCCTATACTTAGTCCCTTTCAAATTACGCGGCACTACGGTGCTGCCATCTGTAGGCCTACCCAAGTCAGTGGGACGCCACTCTGTGACGCCCTCACTTCCTCGGCCTACCTGATTGAAGCAGGTTCTACCCTAGCTGGCTCCCGGTCCCCTCTCACGCTCTGCATCCGTATACAATCACCTTTTTCGAAATTAAACCCACATCTAGTCCACAGCCGTATCTCTTCACCTACGCTACCATTCTACTGCACTAGATCAAAAGAAGTAAGGCAAAATAATTACACTTGGACAATGAAATATGGATCCCTGGCTATAACCTATACAGATGTAACAGAGTGAACAGGCAAAAGAGGGCAGTTGGCCTGTATATTACAGAGTCACTTATATGCTCAGAACTACTAAATGCCTCAAATGACGTAGTTGAAGTTTTAGCAGTAAAGATCGAGAATTAAAACCTGGTCATCGTGGTTGTATACAAGCCTCCGGATGCAACGTCCCAACAATTCCAGTTACAGCTGAAAATTGACCACTGTCTGGAAAACCTTCCAGCTCCTGCCCCAACATCTTGCTCCTGGGGGACTTCAACCTAAGACACCTAAAATGGAGGAATATTGCAAATAATGTGGTAGCAGAGATAACACCAGGAGGCAGTTCAGATGAAAACTCGTACACACACATACACACACACACACAAACGTTTAAATATCTGCACCAAATTCACCTTAAACCAGCAAATAATAGAGCCTACATGATCGGAGAATACGCTGGACCTCATCTTCACTAACAATGATGATCTCATACGAAATATCATATCAAAAACAATATACTCAGATCACAACATAATAGAGGTCCAGACATGTATGAGGGGGGCCCCAGATCAACAAAATGTGATCAGTCGTGAGGGAGCCTTCTCCAATTTCAACTTCAATAACAAAAACATAAGGTGGGACCAAGTAAACCAAGTGCTAAATGATATAAACTGGGAAGATAGCCTAAGCATCACGGATCCTAACCTATGTCTAGAACAAATTAACTCAAGGCAAATTCCATTAAGGAAAAGGAGAAGATGTAAACTAGAAAGAGAGAGGTGCTCCCTATACAGGCGAAGGCAAAGAATAACAGAGGCTACGAGAGGCCAATATATCTGAAATACGTAGGGAGCAACCGGTCAGAGAAATAGCAAACATCGAATTAAAACTAAAGGAATCTTACAGGATTCAAGAAATGCGGGAAGAACTAAAAGCCATAAATAAAATTGAAAGAAACCCAAAGTATTTCTTTTCTTATGCCAAAACAAAGTCGATAACATCATCCAGTATTGGGCCCCTACTAAAACGAGATGGGTCCTACACAGATGACAGCAAGGAAATGAGTGAGTTACTAAAGTCCCAGTATGACTCGGTTTTTAGCAAGCCACTAACCAGACTGAAAGTTGAAGACCTAAATTAATTTTTTGCCACATTACCCTGAAGCCACATGACTTCGAAAAGGCGATAAATGACATGCCAATGCACTCCGCTCCAGGCCCAGACTCATGGAACTCTGTGTTCATCAAGAACTGCAAGAAGCCCCTATCACGTGCTTTTAACATCCTATAGAGGGAGAGCATGGACACTGGGGTCGTTTCGCAGTTGCTAAAAACAACAGACATAGCCCCACTCCACAAAGGCAGCAGTAAAGCAATAGCAAAGAACTACAGACCAATAGAGCTAACGTCCCACATCATAAAAATCTTTGAAATGAGTCTAAGAAGCAAGATCACCACTCATCTAGATAACCATCAATTACACAACCCAGGGCAGCATGGGTTTAGAGAAGGTCGCTCCTGACTGTCCCAAACTACTGGACCACTACAAGGTCCTGGATGCTCTAGAAGACAAACAGAATGCAGATGTTATATACACAGACTTTGCAAAAGCCTTTGACAAGTGTGACCATGGTGTGATAGCACACAAAATGCGTGATAAAGGAATAACAGGAAAAGTTGGTAGATGGATCTATAATTTCCTAACAAGTAGAACACAAAGTAGTAGTCAACAGAGTAAAGTCTGAGGCGGCTACGGTGAAAAGTTCTGTTTCACAAGGCACAGTACTCGCTCCCATCCTGTTCCTAATCCTTATATCGTATGACAGTGTCCACCATTGAAGACACTGCAAGCCTCCAAGCAGACATCAACCAAATCTTTAAATGGGCTGCAGAAAACAATATGAATTTCAATGATCAGAAATTTCAATTACTCAGATATGGAAAACGTGAAAAAATTAAAATCTCATCGGAGTATAAAACAAATTCCAGTCACACAATAGAGCGAAAAACTAATGTCAAAGACCTGGGAGTGATCATGACAGAGAATTTCACCTTCAAGGACTATAACACTGTAGTAATCTCATCTGCCAGAAAAATGACAGGATGGATAATGAGAACCTTCAAAACCAGGGATGCCAAGCCCATGTTGACACTTTTTAGGTCACTTGTTCTATCTAGGCTGGAATATTGCTGCACACTAACTGCACCTTTCAAGGCAGGTGAAATTGCTGACCTAGAAAATGTACAGAGAACCTTCAAGGCGCACACAAATGCAATAAACCACCTCAATTACTGTTAACGCATGAAGTTCCTAAACCTTTAGTCCCTGGAACACAGGCGGGACAGATACATTATTATATACACTTGGATAATCCTATAGGGATTAGTACCAAACTTGCACACGAGAGTCACTCCCTACGAAAGCAAAAGACTCTGCAGACGATGTAACATCTCTCCAATGAAAAGCAGGGGTGCCACTAGCACGTTGAGACACAACACAATAAGTGTTAGTGGCCCAAGACTGTTCAACTGCCTCCCATCATACATAAGGGGGATTACCAATAGACCCATGGCTGTCTTCAAGCAGGCACTGGACAGGCACCTAAAGTCGGTACCTGACCAGCCAGGCTGTGGTTCGTACGTTAGACTGCGTGTGGCCAGCAGTAACAGCCTGGTTGATCAGGCTCTGATCCAACATGAGGCCTGGTCACAGACTGGGCCGCAGGGGCGTTGACCCCTGGAACTTTCTCCAGGTATAGTTCAAGTATAGAGGTGGCTTTTCTATGACAGTTGAGGATATAGCAAGATAATTTTTCGAATATGACTCCTGGATATGGAGAATTTTTAATTCACATAATGTAATGACATGTAGCAAGAATTTTTGGAAATGTAAAAGTCTCAATTGTAATGCCTATGTCGGGTTAAGAATGTAATGTCATTATTTATACATTTTGTATAGGTATAAAAATGGTAGAAAAACCAACAATATGTTAAGTAAAACTACACAAATTGCAACTGATATGACATTTTATTGTGGCAACGTTTCGCTCTCCAGGAGCTTTGTCAAGCAGTTACAAACAATACATGGACACAGAGGGTTTATATAGGCTCAGTGAGGTGTAATACTAGTGGTGGTAGAAGTTGTAGTGATATAAGTTGTAGTAGTAATATAATAAGGTAGAACAATCAACTTGCACATGAGTAAAAGCTGAAAAAAGCAATTACTTGGGTAGTATAAAAATAGGTTAGACAAATATTTCTGTTGGAGGTTGGAATAGAGAAGGCCTGTTGCAGTGCTCCACATCTGCGATGTGCTTGTGTAGTATTAGCAGGAGAGACTAGGTGATGGTAGGGTTTACTGTTTTCAGAGGGTTCTTGCTAAGACTTCAGAGATGGTGAAGTTGCCTTTTTGTTTAATTGTTAGAAACAACTGTTTAACACATTTGTCCACATTGGACAAATGTGACACCACCTACGACTTCTGCACCTCTCCTGCCTATGGTATATAAGCTGCTTCCTAGCACATATGCTGTATTCGACACAGAGAAACCTGACACACAGAAGCTGTGATCGACACACACGATACACGAGACTGCTTCCGACACTTGCCCAGGCAAGTCATAGCAGCTCTGACTCTCCCAGTCTCCCTACGATCCCAGTTGGGGAGGGGAACCTTTACCTGATAGTTCACCGAGTGAAGATCAAGGCTAAGAACTCTTCAACCACTGATGCTTCTAAGCTTGCCCTTGCAACTGCCCTTAAAAGCAGTTTGCAGTTGAAATTCTCGGGTATTGCAAGTCTTCACGACACCTTTATTGTCACATTCATTAATGATGAGGAAGCAGAAAGTCCTTTCACCACCTGCTATCAAAACCCTTGATAATCAAGGCTTTGCTCTCTCACCATCACCATTTATGAGAGCAAAACGATCTGTGTTTATGAATCGACTTGATAAACTCATCACCTCCATGTCTACTGATGAAATCAAGCAATCGATTGAAGATCTGAATGATTGGGTTGAATTAGGTGTAATAAAGATCCCCAATGCTTCATCAATGCTAAAAATCACGTTTATAGACGTGAACTTGGCTACCAGAGCTCTCTCAGATGGTCTGGCTGTCTCCTACTGCTACATCAACCCTAATCAGATTGAACCTGAACGATTCAAACAAATTTCACCCTGCTGGACTTGTTTCTTAGTCACTCTACGAACGAATGTCATGTGAAGAACAAGAAGATATGTTCCACCTGTGGGTCTGAAGGTCACGACTTTCGCTCCTGCGCCTCTACTGCTGCTCCTACCTGCATCAATTGTAAGAGTGATCACCATACTCTGGCAGCCAAATGTCCTGTTCGTAAGGAGATCCTTTCCAAGAAATTAAAGGAAGACCTTAAAAAACACAAGGCAACTCTCCAACTTATGCTGCAACCACTACAACCACCAAGATCCTGCAAGCCACTCAGCAGCCTCCACCACCTCCTCTCCTCTACCTGATGATGTCTCCAAGAAAATTTACTATTGCATGATGTTTGCTCACATGCAAAATGCAGCTCAACCAGGATCCTTCAACACATCTATAAACGAACTTCTTGCCCTCAACAATGTGTCATCATTCAACTTCCCAGTTAGTCCTCCTTCAGCTGATATTTTAAGATGATTCCAAAAGACGTCAGCTTCGCTGCACCAGATGACTTGCAAGAATTGCTGCTTGAAGACGACACTTGCTCTACTACAGTCTCCACCAATGAGAGTTCACCACCACCTCGCAACGCCACCACTACCACGAACCATTCAGCTGCTTCCCTGCCTGTCGAGAGACAACCACCTCCCACCAATGAGAAGCCTCCAACTGCTACTGCCAAGAACCAATCACCGACCACGCCTTCTCCCACCTCTGCTGCTACACCACTCTCCCCTAACTCTCCCATCGTGAAGGATGGGGTCAAGTTCTACACCACTCGCCAGTTTAACGGCACAATGTTAGCCCCTGAACTTCAATGACTCCAAGACAAGACTGCCAAGTTCGTCTGCACTACCACAAAACGTGTCAACATTGAATCAATCCTCTACAGCCTCACTCATCCACTTCGGCACCCCGGCCATCCATATCGAATGCATTACCTTTCAAGAACGCAGTTCAACTCACTCGAAAATGGAACAATGCTTGAGTAATCTCCTCGTCAACACATCACTGTACAGTGCTCCTGTGGCTGCCTTCTCGACCTTTCCTGGTTGCTCTGCCGCCCTCCTCGCTCCTGGGAGCCATGTACCACTGTCCACCACCCTCTGCATCATCGCCTGCAGTACATCAGTACCACTTGCTCCACAGTGATTGGGCCACTGATCTTTCCTCCCATCCTCTCCTCCACCATCCCATCCTTTTCCAGTATTTCCATTTTTCCCTTCCTTCCCATCTCACCGATGCTTCGGTCATTCCAAGTCCAAGTCTTATACTTTTATTTTCTAAACCTATTGCCAAATATTCAAGCTTTATTGCCCAATTTTATCTTAAAATTATTGTTGCCTCTCATTTTTATTTTATACTTTATTGCTCAATCTTATTTTATATTTTATTTTTATTAACCTACTATTGTCAAATTTCAGCTACAACTACCTCATAGTCTAATTTTTTATATTAACAAATCTTTCTTATTTCAAATACTTTATTATATATTTGTAATTTACCACATCATTGCCCTATCTTAATAATACTTTTTAATAACCTGTGGCAAATATTCCATTTTACTTTTTTAATATCTATTGTATACCATCTTACTATCAAAATCACTTACACCCAATTCTTTGCCCTTTTATTTTTATTATATTTATATAAACCTGTATTATACCTTTATATATATATATATATATATATATATATATATATATATTTTATATATATATATATATATATATATCAACTATTCCTTAGTGCAATTACAAGTGACAGTCTGGTGCTACTTTATTTTATAATTGTATCTTAGTTAATATTTTGTTTTAATTAATTTCATTCTAGCTTAATACATAACTAATACCAAACTTATTGGTGCTACCTTATTTTGTAATTTTATCTTAGTAGATTATATCTAAATTTTTATTTCATTCTAGCTTAATACATAGTCAATACCAATTACATTATGTTTATTTGTTACTATACTCTATTTGATCAATGTGCATTAGCTATATACTTGTCCAAACATCGCCTTACTACAGATATCAGTACTAGAATTCACCACACTATACATAACAAAATTACTATTTAACCTAAATGATGAATGATCACGTCGACCCTGATCTAAACCTTTATAATCTAACACCCAATCAAAATTTAAAAGCAAACACTGTCCTAAATACTGCAAAAAGTATAACAGTTCTTAACTACAATGTCCGATCCTTAAGCAAACACTATGATGACCTCCTGGCACTCCTTGATTCCCTAAAGATAACCTTCACATGTATTGTTCTTACTGAAACCTGGCTTAAGCAGGATATAATAGATATCAACTAGCAAACCAGGATACACAGCAATACACAACTGCAGACCACACCAAGTTGGGGGAGGTATTGCAATCTATTACTCTAATGAAATATCCTGTTGTGACACCACTTGCTATAGTGATGAATATGGAGAATATATTTTTGCTAATTTTACTGCACAAATCCTAAAGACTCCCATAACAATTGGGGCCATTTACCAGATACCTCATACAAACATCCCAAATTTTAGTGATCAACTAAAAACGCTAATAACAAACAACCAATTGAACAAACACCACCTTATCTTAGCTGGAGACTTCAACATCAACCTTGGCCTACCAGATGACCAGCCAGTAACTGATTTCATCAACAATATGAACAACACATTTCTCATACGAACAATAACTAAACCAACCAGGCTTACTGAGATGAGTGCAACCGTAATCGACCATATATGGACCAATATGTTAGCCCCTCCCCCTTAATTCAGGGATAATAACAGACAGCACTACAGACCACTACCCCACCTTCCTCTTAACAAACATTAGTAAACCACCTCTTGAATACACCAAAGTTTCATTTAGACTCCATGACCAAGCATCAATAAATAACTTCACAGCAGAGCTAGAGACGGTTGCCTGGGCTATAAAATTCTCCAACGAAAAGGGTATCGATGATTGGACAGACAATTTTCTTAATAAATTACATAGACTATATAACAAACATTTTCCTATAAAAATGAAACAGATTACGAATAAATGGCTAGTTGCCCATAGCTAACTAACAGCTTACTCAAATCCATTAACAAGAAACATCAATATGAAAAGCAATATAGACGGGGATTCATACATAATGAGTTTATTCAAAACTATTCATCAGTTCTCACCAAACTAATATAAAAAAGCCAAACAATTGTACTACTCCAGCAGATTCACTGAAACAAGAGGAGATATAAAAAAGACCTGGAAAACACTCACAGATTCTGGGCACTCACAAACTGAAAAAAACTAGGGATATTGTCCTAACTAAACCAAACGAAACACCACTACAGCCTATTGATACAGTAAACAAGATAAATGACTTCTTCTCAACCATATGATCAAATCTTGCAAGTAAAATTCCAGATACCAACGCCCAAGCAAGTGATTACCTAGATGGGTTATAAGCGGGCGAATGCCCACTATAAGGTAATAATTGTAGGCAATCCTCCTTAAGTATTAGTCTAGAAGCTAGTGTCACTTACTGCATATATAGCTTAGGGGATATCCTTTGAAACCAGGGACTCTGAGGTGCAGGCAGGACACTAATACCACTTAAATTTTGCAGATTAAGGTTCTTCCCTGTACATGGTGTTTGGAGGGGTTAGGCTTAGGGAGTTTGGAAGACAGAGTGCCATATTTATCTCCATCAAGTAAGTCCTCCCCCTTTTCCAGTAGTGCATGTTGGCGGGGAACTATTGTAGCTGCAGTAGTATAGAAATTTGTCCTATAGCCACTTGTAAGTCTGAGAGAAGCGTCTCAGAGTGTCGGTGTCAACAGCGCTTGTCCAGAGTGCATCTTACAAGGAGGCAGTCCCAAGACAAGTTTTTATAATATGCGTGTTCTGCGAAGGCGAACACACTAGCACGAGTTGCTCTTGGTATACAACACTGAGCAGTAGGCAGCGGAGACTAAAAGAGTTGCAGCTATGCTTAAGGTGCTGTGAGGGACATGAGGCAGAAAATTGCCAGTCACATCTTTGGGAGTGCTATGACTGCCGGAAAGGTAAGCACCAAACTGCACTATGTCCCAATAATTTAAGGGAACCCCAGACTAGTAGGGACGTTTCTCCGGTAGAGATAGAAAGAGAGTCCGAGCCTGAGTGTGATTATTGTGGGCAAAGTCTCTAATCTGAGTGAGAATCACAGAGGTGCTGCCCTACCTACAGTCATGGCAGGGGTTGTGAATGGGAACATATCCGAAACAACCTGATTATTCTTTGACTCGAGAGCACAAGAGTCCATGATAACAGAGAAGTTGGTGGCTAAGTTAAAGTTGAAGGCCACTGACAAAGTTAGTGCGACATTGGGAGGTGCTATAAGTCAGGGCCCGCCCAAGTCTTTCGATGTTGTGGATGTCACTGTTAAATTGGGTGAACATCGCAGAGATATTACAGCCTTGGTAGTAAAGACATTACCTAGCGGGAATTACGGACTGAGGTCTTGCTGCAGCAGCCAAACGATTCAAAGACCTTAGTGTGAAGCTGGCAGACCAGGGCATTACCACTGACAGTCAGAAATGTAGGTATCCTGGTGGGAGCCAACTATCTAGATGACTTCCTGTCTACACGACAGACTATTATGGAAGGAATTGGTTTATACAGATCCCCAGTAGGATATAACATCTGTGGCAGGATTCCACATGAATTCCCTGCAACGCAGAGAGGGGGGAAGCTGACACACCGATAGCTGGGGAAGTAGTGATAATGAGTATTAGTGTACACTATGAACCACCAGGTAAGCCGAACCAATTAGGGAGGGACGAACACTCAGCCACCTTGGCGAAACGCTTTACTGGGGTACCTAAAGAGGAAGATATATCAGTGGGAAGAAAGGCTACCAGGGCATATGGGCCACTGGGTGGGAAAGTATGAAGCTGCTCAAACAAGGCTAGACATGCGAAAGACATTAAAGTTAAAGGAAAGGGTGTTAAGACCACCGGAACCAACAAGTTTGCACCCCCAGAGGTCCACACGACAGAAACTGGACAGTCTGAGTCAGACCAGAGTCTGCTCGACGAGAGTGACCGGACGGCACTCGTGTCCAGGACCCCCGCTGTAAGGGCTTGCGGAAGGTGAACTTGATGTAGACTTAACTTCTACCTTCGCTGGCGGGAGGATGTGGAAACTTATCGGGTTGCTCAAGTTCCACAGGGTAAGTGAGCCGTATGAAACTAACCTGCCACCAGTAGGTACTCTGAGTTTATGAACCCACACACCCACCCAAACAAACACTCGTTAGTTGGCGAAGGTAAGGATATTGCACATATTAATTGATACATTTACTCTCCTAGGAAGGTCTAGGTAGGTTAGTACAGGTAGTGACTAATTAGGATTATTGAGGTAATTTTAGATAATATTGTAGCCCTATGACCTTAATATAAGTAGGTTTTAGCCTTCAATAGGCAAACATTAGATTATGTTAGCTAAGGAGAACTGACAGTCCCACACTTTAACTAGGCAGGAGAGATGCTAGTTCCTTCTTCTCAGACCAGACATCAACGATTGAACAAGTGCTGCAAACACCGCAGTGTTCCCAACGTAACTCCCAACATCTGTCCTGGGGACTTGGAGGAGACATCTCGAAGCTCTGTGGATATCTTCCTCCATCCAGACCCACTACAGTAGGACCATACCTTTCTTTCTCTTGGTATCTGGCCAGTTTTCTGGGGGAAATGTGGGTGGGTTTTGTTGTGGGTCTCATGCAGTCGGACTCTTATTAGCAGGAACCAGCAAGTAAAAGTCTGGAAGCTAGTGTCCCTTACTGCTTAGATATTGCTTAGAGGATATACCCTAGAGTTGGGAGATTCTGAGTTTAAGGCAGGACACTAATACCACTTGAATCTTGCAGAATTAAGTCTTCCCTGCACGTGTCTTTCAAGGGAAGAGTCCAGAGAGACTGGGGCTTAGGAAGGTTGGAGGACCGAAAGACATTTCTTCTTCCTAAAGTAAGTTCACCCCCTTTTTAGTCGTGCATGTAGGTGGGAAATTCTTGTAGCTGCAGTTATTTGGAAATCTGTCCCATAAGCCACTTGTGAGCCTGAGAGGAGTAATCTCAGAGTGTCGGTGTCAACAGTGCTTGCCAAGAGGGGAGCTTACAAGGAGGCAGTCCAAGGACAAATTTCTAGTGGGGCTGGCTGCAGACACCGCAGATTACTCTGTTCGGACAAGTGCACCCAGGTGTCCATAAACGCTGGCACTTGAAACAGCGAACTGGTTCTGCCATGAAGCTCCTGACATCGTACTTGCCGCAAGAACCGAGGTCCAGCTGGGATGGCAGCGGTCCTACATGCTGTATGAGGAACTGCCAAGTTGGTGTGTTGCTTGCAGTCTTTGCCTTGAGACATATGGAGATTGAAAGACTATATATAGGCGGAGATTGAGGTGCGAGTGACTCGTGGTGACCTGAAGAATGCCATGTTGGGATGCAGCAGCAGCTTAAGACTCGCAGGTAAGACCCAAAACTAGTGGGTGAGATAAGTGGGGATAGGGGAAGACTAGTGCTGGAGAGGAAGACCTTAAGTTGTAGATGACAGGACCATGGCTAAACCCAGCAGCCTAGCATTGTGGGGCAGTGTAGAAAGAGCAGAGTGAGGCAATGCTCACCGGCTGACAAGGACTGAGTGGATGAATCTTTACTGCTTAGGCGTCAGATGTTGGAGCTCATGTCGCTGAGCTTAGAATTGAGTATACGATGATCTAGAAGGTGATTGGTGGATAGAGGTCGGCAGGAGGGCGGAGGAGGGGCAGCAGCAGCTTAAGGTGGCTTGTCGATTAATATGTTGGTGGAATTTATGCAGTTACAAAGCTTTTATATCATCAATGAAGATTCCATTGCATAGTTTTTTGAAAGATTTTTGGGCATTGTTAATAACTAATCGTAGTTAACCTGAATCTTGGATTATCTTGTGCTTCTTGAATCCTTTCCATCAGTCCTTCATGTGTCCAGGAGTTGACTTGGTCGTAGGTATACTTGATCGTTCGATTTTGAAGTCTAAAGTATAGCTTTTCTAAATTTATTTCACCGCTTTCTTGATCAGGTGTAAAGAAAGATGTATCGGTAAAACTCGTGTGTTTAGTTGGCCGTTCTGTTTCGATTTCGGCCTCCATACAATCTTCATCAGATGTTTGTGTTTCTGGTATCTTGGCGGCTAGTGGGAGAGACGAGGTTGTTGATTGGTCCGTTGTAGTGGGAGTGATAGGTGCTTCTGGGTGAGGTTAGGTCTCTGATTTGTCAGCAATATAGATGGTGGTGGCTTCTCATTGGTGGGGGTAATTAGTGTCTTATGATGCTGGCGATTTTTGGGGTAAACTTCAAAATAACTTCTGAGGAAGGACAGTCTGGGAAGATGAAGTTTGATAGATTATTCATTATTTGTTAATAGTCTTAAAGGAACCGGGATCAACTACATTTTGCATGTGGGCAAACATCATACAATACTAGATTTGTGTAGGAACGCCATCGGGTAGTGGAGGGAAGGTGGTGGTGGTGGTGGTGGTGGTGGAGGTAGTGGAGTGGCTTGTAGGATTTTAGTAGTGTCTATTTGTAGCTTAGTTAAATCAGCATAAGTTGGGGCAGTCTTCTTGAGGTCTTCTTGGATAACTTTTTTTTTCGGACAGGGCATTTTACTGCAAGTGTATGATCATCGCTCTTGCAGTTGATGCATGTAGGTGTAGTAGTAGATGTACAGGTTTGAAAATCATGGCAGTCGTTCCCACAAGAGAAGCAGATCTTTTTGTTCTTGATGCGGCAGTCAGTGGAGGAGTAGTTGTATGAGTAGCAGTTCCAGCATGAAGATGTGTGTTTTAAATGTTCTGGCTTGATCTGTCGTGGATTAATAAAGTACGTAATAGGAGATAGCCAGGCCGTTTGATAGGGCTATGGAATCTTTGTGATGCTTTCGATAGTGGCCCAGTCGTTTTCTCTTTAATTGAAGACTTGAGTTCAGCAGCGGACAGGACTGTGATAATCCTGTCTAAACATTTAAAGAATACAGATCTTTTTGCTTTCAAGGAGAGGTAGAGATAACATAGCCATGTTCAATAAGGGTCTTAATCGCACTTGGTGAGTAGACTTTCTCGGTTTCCTCATCATCAGTGAAGGTAACGAGGAAGGATTCCTTCAATGAAGCAATGCCCAAGAACTTGACCTACAGGTAGCTTTTCAGAGCTGCCGGAAGTACAAACTTTGGCATCGTTGATGATAGAGCTTTTAGGTTTGATCTTCACACGATGAGACATCGTGGAAGTGTAGATTCGCTTGGAGACAAGTAGAGGTTCCCCTTCCCAACGGGGATTATAGGGAGACTGTGATGATAATAGCTACTGTGACTGCACACAGCAAGGTCAGCAGAGCGTGTGGTGACTATCGTCCTGAGTGCTGTGTTGGGATGAGGATGGGTAGACGATGAGATAATGTGACTCCTGAAATGCTGGGTAGATGGTGCTTTGCCTGGGTGAGTATCATGCATGCTAATGTTTTAGAAATTTTGGGGTTTCCAGTGTTGCGTTCTATTGTGTCGGTGACGGCGATTAGCGAGCCTTCTAGACACTGTCGGCATCTAAGGTCTGGTTCAGTGAGAAAGAGTTGTACCTCATCACAGTTCATCAAATGCCCAGTGGAGTCTCTGTGGAGGACACAGGCGTACCTTAAATCGTCTGTTACAGGCACTTCGATGCTCGTTCAGGCAGACTGCAAGATCTCTACCTGTTTCCCCTACATATTTCTTTGGACAGAATCCACAGGGAATGGTGTAGACGCCTGCTGTGGAAGTTAGAGGTGTGTTGCCGAGTTTCCTAGTAAGGTCTTTGATACATCATGTGTTTATGGTGGAAATGATGATGTTACTCTTAGCAAGTGCCGGGTGAGTATTCGTGGTAACATCACCACATGGGAACACTATAAACTGCTTAGAAGGCTGTTCCATGGGCGGTTTGTTGAGGATAGCTTGTGCCTTGAGTCTGCAATCTCGGATGAAGAAAGATGGAAATTGAAGACGTGTAAAGGCTTGTGTTATGTAAATACATTCAAGAAAACAAGGACTGGAGATAAGAACAAGAATTATCTAATGAGGACTCCTCTTTTAATGAGGATGTCTGTGTGAATAGAAGTGTATAAGATCGTCCTTGTTAGTAGGTTTCCTATACACTTTGAAGAAAGTTTGTCACTGTCGGGAGATCTGCACAGGAGGACGTCGAGGAAAGGAAGTTAGCCATCCTTTTCGAGTTCAAGCGTAAACTCTAGATGGCTCGGCTGCATTGATCTTGTTGAGTAGGGCCTGGATATTCAGACGTCTCGGATAGAAAACCAATATATCATCAACGTATCTTAGCTAGGTAACGGTGTTGGGAATGAGGGTGCTGAATTTCTCTCTCTAGGTTTTCCATTTACAGATTGGCAAGCACAGCACTGAGCAGGCTGCCCATTGTCATCCCAAAGCTCTGTTTGCAACAGTTGTCCTGATACTTGAAGTTGTAATTAACACAGATTCACTAGGCTGATGAAATCTAGAAGAGGTAAAGGGAGGTCGTGGTTTTCAGCGAGCCTCTGTCTCAGAATGTTTACTGCAGCATCAGTAGGAACGTTGGTAAAGAGGGCTGTGACATCGAAGGATGGGATGAGGCACAACTCGTTCTCACCGAACCAGACTTTAGACGCTGACGACGACTAAAAGTCTCTCTAATGGCCATCACTGACACAATAGAACGCATCCTTGGAAAGCACACGATACTCAACCAGGCAAAGCACCATCTACCCAGCAACTCAGGAGACACATGTCTACCCGTCCTCATCCCAACATGGCATTCTTCAGGTCACCATGCGTCACTCACACCTCACTCTCCACCTATATATATTGTCTTTCAATAAGTCTGTGCTGAGGGCACATATATATAAATGACTCAGAAGTACCATCAGGTACAATGTCAGTAATTACAATAATATATACAAATAAGAATAAATGTGGTGTATGAGTGTGCTCCCGGTAACTCTAAGACTCGACTCAACCAGTGTACGACTGAACTTCTCTAAAGCTATCTGCTCTAACAACCTGACAATCAGAACAGCTTGATTGTCCAGTAAAATGACCAATTCGCAGAACAGCAATATAATAGGCAACATCAACACAGCGTCAGGAACAAGGAGATAGAAAATCGACCCTAACGGGGGACCATCAGTAGGTCCTCCAAAACAGTCACAAAACTCCCTTTCTACTGAAGCTAGGTTCAGCATAAACAATCCCAAACTGTGGCGGTGCACAGATGCCTTATCGAATTAGGTCCAGAGCTATAGCTTGAGACCTGAGTTGTATCAGAGTGTCAATGTGACACACAACCCAGAAAAACGCCGAAAAATCACTGTCTAGTCTATTCTCTGTGAACAGAGTTACACAGAGTTCTGAGAAGTATGATTCGCCTCACCACCGAATGCATACTCTACCCAACAGAGTCTAATGTCGAGAAAACAAGTAGAAATAGGAGTGAGGTGTTGATTCGACGATGGTCAGCAGGCCAAAGAGAGAGAGGGAAGAGAAACAACCACCCAGCTCAGGTGTGTTCAGCGACTGACTCCTCCCAGCAACTAGATGCCGGCAGTATAACAGTAGTTTGCCAACTCCAAGGCAGTTACGACACACTCGAAGCACAATATAAAATATCACATCCTACCTAATAGGTCAAATATGTCAAATAATAGTCTAATAATAGTCTAATAATAATATAAAGCAAGATATTAACGATTTAGCTATTATCGAGAATATCAGCAATATAAAATTATTGAAAATGGAAATATACACTAAATTTATATATATACATTGGGGCCCAATTCTAGGGGCGCAATACCCCCACATCACGACAAACGGTCGCACTAGGAGAAGTAATAATTTCTCTCATGTCTCAAAGTATCAACATCTCAGAGTCCCTCAGAAGTTAACACTTAAATTACTTTTCTACAGTGTCATTTCACTAAGATATGCCCCTCGTACTAGGGTAGTATACAACTTCGTATATCAGCATAATCACGGTTATGTCCATACACTGATGTAGAGGTGACAGCATAGAGACATAGGAGGCTCGAACAGTGGTGGTCATAGTAGTGACGACTACACAACAGCAGTCTTGAGCGATAGGAGACGACATTCCACTCTAATACAGTGGTAGTGGAATGTGAAGCAGCAAGGACTGGACTGCATGAGGAAGCTGGAGAGAATAAGGTGTGTAGAGAAGTGGGGGGTCGCTGTGGAGCAGTCTGCTCGGCAACAAACATCGCCCACCAAACACTACACTCACACTCAGCTTCTCTCTGTATCTCCTTCACAACACACCAACATACAAATCACACTAAGGATTCGCCACCCAGCTCTCGTGAGAGAAGGGTGTGTTAATCTGGTCTCTGGCCCTGGTGAAGACTGTTAGCAACTTTATTTTCACTGTCATGGCGGCGGTGGGCAGACGCCGCATCAACACCGTCTGCATAGACATGGTTACAGGAGTAATTCAACCTGCTGTGGCGGCTACAGTAATACCTACTATTCTTCGAGATATATACAACATTGATATGGAGGAACTGTATGGAGTGGCACTAAATGGCATGAACAGGATCTTCGTGAAGTTGTTAACGGCTGCAGCATATGAGACAATGGTAGAGCGACATCAGGACAAAGTCTACACGGTCAATGCGACGTTGCAGGTGCGATTAAAGGATGTGTCGCGCACCTACACATGGGTAAAGAATGTGCTTTTTGAGGCGGATCATATGGATGTGGGATGTGTCTTCAGCGAGTATGGTACAGTACATCTGGCAACGGCAGGAAAGTGGAGTGTGGGACCCCTGGAGGGTCTTCCTGAGGGATCTTTCACCTTAAAGATGTCGTTACGGAGGCCCATTCCATCTTACATCATTATGGCTGAGTTTCGTACGCAAGTGTACGTGACTTACACAGGACAACGGAGGACGTGCAGGACATGTGGGAATTTTGATCATGTAGCAGCGGATTGTTTGCGGAGAGGTGCTCAACGAACCGCTGAACGCAAGATCCCGACAGAACCACAAGGAAACTATGAGGGGACGGCTGGTGATGAGGGACAGCAGCAAAGGACCAGGAGCTGGAGTGAAATAGTGGAGGGTGTGGCAGAACCGTGCCACCCATCAGAGCCTACTTTGGAGAGAGAGGTGAATGAAAAGGAGGTTGAGGAAGTACCTGTGATAGAGGAAGGCATGGATGTGCCTCTGGTGGAAGTGATTCAGGGATTACTGGATGATCCATTACAGGTGTTGCATGTTGGGGATGGGGCAGATTTGGTGGAGGAGGCACGAGTTGGGATTGACTCGGGGCAGGAGAATCCTGAGGTAGCAGTATTGGTGCGTGAGTGCGTCAATGTGGAGGTGCATCAGAGTGATAGTGTGGACATGATGGAGGTGGGGAGCGGGTCGCGGAAGTGATCTGGCACGGTTGAGGACCATGATGATATCTTGACACCGGCCCAGAGGGTCACAAAGAAGCCTTTGGTGGAAGTGAAGGGGAATGACAGGGGAGGGGAGTTGGCAAGAGATGATGGTAAGCATGCTGCTATGGGCAGCAAAAGTGTGGGAAAGGGGGGTGGTAAAGGAAGGATAATGTCACAGTCCGTGCAGAGGTCGAAAGGTAAACCCACTCATTTATATTCCAGTGTCTAACTAATAATGTTAATGGGTTGAGGGCAGAGGTCAAGCAACGGTGGGTAGAGGGAACTTTGAGACGGTATGGTGTGCAAGTGGGGTTCCTACAGGAGCACAATTATAGATGTGGACGTGAATTATGTTTGCAGGGATATGAGGTGTATGCAGGGTCTTCAGGGAAATTAAAAGGGGGTGTGGCAGTGGTCATTAGCACGTCAAGCCCCTTTGTTCTACGAGCGTGGGAGGAGAGTGGGGGGGCAGGGTGGTAAGGGTGGAGGGGAATTGGGGGTGTGAAGGTTTGTTTCGTAGGGGTTTATATGCCGGCGGAGGCTTCTCGAAGAGTGAAAATTGATTTTTTAAATGATTACATGGTGGGGGCATTGGGAGGTTTGCCGGGCGTGGCAATATTGGGAGGGGATTTTAATAGTGTAATTAGAAAAAGGGATGTGGAACCTAGGGGAGCGGGTTGTGAGTTGGGGGCGTTGAGGGATTTATTGAGTAGTGCAGGTTTTAGGGACGTAGTGGGAGGGGGGGTTTTTGTGGAGTATACTTTTGTTAGCAAGGGATATGCGGCGTGTTTGGATAGGGTATATGTGACAGGGAGGGTGGTTGTAGGGAGGGTGCAGACTTTTGATGTGGAATTCTCGGATCATAGGGGTGTTCTGGCAGATGTGAGTTGGGAAGGGGTGATTAGGTGGTATCAGAGTTATTGGAAGCTGAATGGTAGATTATTGACTGGTATGGGTAGGGCGGATGATTTTAGGAGGTGGTGGGGGGTCATTGTGGGAGCTAAGGGGAGAGGATAATAATGATTTGGTGGAATGGTGGGAGAGCTGTGCGAAAATAGGAATTAGGGATTATTATCGGAAGCTGGGGCAAGAGGAGGTGTGCTGTAGGTATGGTCTACAAAAGTATCTTGAGGGGTTGTTGCAAGGTTGTTATGAGCATGGAGGAGTGCAGGTGATGGATGAGATTCGGGGTTTGAAAGAAAGACTGAGGGATTTGCAAAATGAGAGGTTTGATGCGTGCAGAGTGAAAGCGGATGATGTTTTATGGGGTGACAGACCATCGCGGTATATTGTGGGCAGGTGTAGGGGGCGCAGTGAGGCTATGACGATAGACTACCTGGATGTGGAGGAGGATTTGGAAGGTTTCAATAGGGGTCAACGTTTACGGACGACTGAGGCGATGGGAGTTTACGTAGATAAGTGGTTTGAGGCGTATTTGCGGAGCAAGGGTGGGGGCAGGAGTGAAGGTGAGATTGTAGAGGAGGGTGTGGTAGGGGTTTTGGGGGACAAGGACAGGTTGTGTCTGGAGGGAGAAATAACGGAGGAGGAGGTGTGGGAGGCGGTGAATGGAATGAGTAGGGGAAAGGCGCCTGGTATGGATGGTATGGTGAATGAATTTTATAGAATACATTGGGATGTGTTGAAGGTATGTATGGTGGCCTTGATGAATTGTATGAAGAGTAGGTGTAGAATGGGGAGGGAGCAGGACATGGGGGTGGTAGTATTAGTTAAGAAGAGTAATCAGGGGAACATGGTGCAGAATTATAGACCTCTGGTAATGATGAATGGAGATTATAAAATCTTTGCGAAGGTTTTGGGGAACAGATTGAAGAGAGTATTGCAGAAGGTGATAGCGGAAGGACAACGTGGGATACCAGGTAGGTGTATGATTGAGGGACATGAACGCATCAAGGGATTTATAGAGGGGGCTGGGGGAGGAGTATTAGCGTTGGACTGGAAGGGGGCATATGATAGTGTGGAGAGAGGGATGCTGTATGTGATCATGAGAAAACAGGGGTTTGGTGAGGAGGTAGTTAGGTGGGTAGAGACGGTGTATTCAGGGGCTACTGTGCGTGTGCAGGTGAATGGGAAATTGGGAAGGGTGGTACGAATGGATAGGGGCTTGCGACAGGGATGTCCATTATCCCAGATATTGTTCGCGTGCATGCAAGATCCCTTTTACAGGATGATTGTGAAGAATGTGGGGGTGGGTGGGATACAGGCAGGGAGGGGAGGAAATTATATAGTGGGGTACGTGGATGATACCACGGTGCTGGTGAGAATGGAAGAGGGATTGAAGATTATTGAGGGGGCTCTAAGGGTGTTTTGTGCAGCTACGGGTATGAGAATTAATGGGGCAAAATCGCGTTTGTTGGAGGTAGGGGCATGGATTGGAGGTAGATTGGCTGAGAGATATGGGTGGATTATTGTGGATAGTCTGAAAATTTTTGGTATTATGTATATAGGTGACAGTATGGAGGCCAGGAGGGTGAACTCTGGGAGGGTGGTGCAACTAGCGCTGGATAGGTTGGCGAGTTGGAGGGCGGGGGATCTTTCCTTGCATCAGAGGGTGATAGCGGTGAACGTGCTGATCTACAGTAGACTGTGGCACGTGACAGTGGTTTACCCTCTGATGCAGGAGGATGTGAGAGGGTTGGAGGTGAGGGTTTTTAAGTACATTTCGGCTTTCGGTAAACACTGGTTGAGGAAGGTGGTGGTCAGGAAGATAGTGGAGTTAGGGGGGTTGGGGCTTATTTGGGTGGAAAGGAGGTTGATGTGTTTGTTTGTGAAACGGTGTATGGTGCGGCTGGGAGGCACTGAGGTGGCTACCGTGGGAGCGGTGGAGTGGGAGGTGCGCAGATGGTGGGGGGGGTGTATCGTTGGGGACGTGTTGGGATTTATTGCGGCATTTGGTGATTGTGAGGAGGGTGCAAGGAGTGAAGGCTAGTGTTTTGGAGGTCAAGTGTAGAGGAAGGATGGGATTGGAGGGGGTGGCTGAATACCCTATGTATGATTGGGGATTGATCTGGAGAGGTTTGAAAGGTATGAGGATTAGGGAATTGATGTATAGGTTTCTACATGGGGTGGTGGCAGATAAGGCATTGTTATGTCGGATGGGCATTGTTCGAGATGGGTGTTGTAAAAGATGTGGGTCGCAAGAAACGGTGATGCATGCTATATATTTTTGTGAGGAACTGGGGGTGGTGAGAGAATGGATAGGCAGGTTGTTGAGGAAAATGGGGGGTGGGGGTATTTCAGTACTGAGGGCTATGAGTATGGATATACGAGGGGTGGGTGATAGAGAACGTAGGGGTTTATGGTATTTAATGGTGGATTTTGTATGTGTGTCCTGGAGACTGAGGGAGCAGGGGGTGGGGGAAAGGATTAGAGCTATGGGGGCACAATGTATAGGAGTAAATGCAGGAATCGGGTGGTGTATGGGAGTAAATGGGAGTCTGCATTTTCTGATGAGTATAGGAACATGGTTTTGCGGGATGTATTGTATACGTAGAAGGGGGCTTGACGTGGTACGAGGGTAAGCTAATCCTGGTTAAGGTATGACGAGTGAGCGTGGAGTTTTGGATATGTATTAGGGTGTAGTTCTAGGTGGGGGGAGGTGTGTCTGTTGGGTCATAGTGGGAGAGGGGGAGTTTAATTATCAAGGTAATTTTAGCAGTTGTTGGGAGATAAGGGGGTTTTAGAGTATGTGTGCATGAGGGGGGGTTGGGATGACTACTGACGCAGGGGGGGGTGGCTTTTCAAGTGGGGGGAAGGGTTTGATTATAGGGGTTAATCTTTTTGTAAGGGGTTTAAGTGGGTTTACCTGATGGTTTTTCTTGGTCGGAGAGGCATAGGTCTGGAGTATGAGCATGGGGAGCTTCTCTGTTGGATGCTGACGTAGGGAATACAAAACATTAGCCTCATGTACCTGTTTTGTATCGTTAAACGATCATAAAAAAAAATAGGGTTTCACATTGTAATTAACATTGTGCGTTGTGTACGCATATGTGAAAAGTATAGTATTTCCTATACATGTTATTTTTATTGTGGGTACTGTTATGTTTAATTGTATAAAACCTGTGTGTTGGATAATATTACATCATATAATTGTACGGAGTAAAAACAGTTGTAAGTTAAAGTTTACTGAATGAGGAGTGGTGACTACTATCAGTATTGTGTGTTAGGTTAGATATATTTTTAGTATGATATATGATATGACCTTGTTCAGAACAACCGGATTTTATAAATGTTCATGTTGTAACTGAGTACATTATCAGTTACGCCTTGTTGCGTATTAACTATATGAATATATGTTGTTTGTTTATATGATGTTCTGACGGGTTTGTTAATGTAGTGGGAGGGAGGGTTACCTTATAAGAGAAGGAATAAGGTACAGGGTTTAGGGCCTGCTTTAGTTTTATGTGTTTGGTAGATATATTTGCACGTGACACAGATGCACCCTTGTTACAAAGGGTATTGGTTTGTTTCAAGTTTATTTTTGGCATTATATATAAGTTATGCTCTTTTATGTATGTCATGTATAAGGTTGTTAGTCATATAGGGTGCACGGGAATAATTGGATGTCATGTATCTAGTGTTGCGGTTTTTGGCACCTATTGGTGCGTCATTTTTCATTGATGTACTACATTGTAGTAAAAAATTTAAAATATAAAAAAAAAAAAAAAATCACACTACTGTAGATACATGGAAAGAAATTATAATTAGACATGATTATATAAAATTTATATGGACATTATTGATTTTACGTTACTTTACTTAATTAATCAAAGTAGCAAGTAACAAAGTAGTATATTGGGCACAAAATTTTACGTTAATTTAAATGTTGTAATGATAATTAAGGACGTGACAGAGCGTCAGCAATTACATTACATCGACCACTAATATGGTTAATACTTATGGAGTATGGCTGGATTCTTAGAGCCCACCTCATTATCCTAGCATTTTTACTCGTCATGGTGTTAATATAGGTGAGAGGATTATGGTCAGAAAATACATTTATCTTAAAAGGAGAAGTGCCCAAATATATGTCGAAATGTTCTAACGACACCATGAGAGCTAAAGCCTCTTTTTCAATAGTGGCATAGTTTTTCTGATGTAGTTTGAGTTTAGAGGAATAATAACATATAGGATGCAGTATGTCAGTGGATGTGGACTTTTGCATTAATACCGCACCTAATGCATAACCACTCGCATCTATATGCAAAAAGAAGGGTAGGGTGAAGTTAGGACTCTGCAAAACAGGAGCAGAGGAAAGCAAGCGCTTCAACCTTGTAAATGAGTCTGAACAATCTTGAGTCCAGATGAACTGGACTTTGCTACTAGTGAGCTCAGTGAGAGGAGCAGCGACTTGAGCAAAGTTAGGACAGAACCTGCGATAATAACCTGCCATACCCAGGAATCTTTGCACACCCTTCCTATCCTGTGCACTGGAAATGCTGCAATAGCACGAACTTTAGCATCAATAGGAGCAACTTCACCTTGGCCTATACAAAACCCTAGATAGGTAATCTTGGCTTGACAAAAACTACACTTAGCCAAGTTAACAGTGAAATTGTAATGTGTCAGTTTCTCAAACAAAGCTCTGAGACGTGTCAAGTGTTGTTCCCATTCGTCACTGTACACCACTAAATTGTCCAGATAGGCTTCTACTCCGTCTAAGCTGTAGGTCAACTCGTTCATAATACGTTTAAAGGACGAAGCAGCATTACACAAGCCGAATGGAGTGACGAGATAGTTGAACAATCCATCTTGAACGGTGAAAGCAGATATTTCTTGAGCACGTTCAGTAAGCGGGACTTGATAATATCCTCGTAAGAGATCTAAACGGCTGACATACTGTGCTCCTGAAACACGATCAATCAGGTCGTTTATGCGAGGTAAGGGATAACCATCAGGTAAGGTGACAGAGTTCACTTTCCTGTAATCAGTACACATCCTGAAACTACCATCAGGCTTGGGCACTAATATACATGGTGAGGCCCATGGACTTTTACTGCGTTCAATAAGTCTATGAGATAACAAAAAGTCAACTTCTTCTCTCAATGCTCTATGTTTCGTTGGACTCATTCTGTATGGTGATTGCTTAATAGGTGATGCTCCCTGTACGTCAACGTCATGTACGCCCAGAGTACAAAGCTTAGGAACATCACTAAACAATTCAGGGTACTGCAAAATCATGTTCTTAACATTACTTGCTTTATCAACATCAAGGTTACTTAAAAAATTATCGAGTGATTGTAGAGTCACTGAATTTTCTAAACACACCTCTATATCTCTAGAGATGTCAGGCAAACTGACGTTTCCTTCCTGTGGTCTAGGAAGAATAGAAGCAGTAGGTAGAGGGCTAGCGTAGTATGTCTTGAGCTGATTAATGTGGTATACATGATTAGATTTTCTCTTCCCAGGCGTGCGTACTAGGTAATTTACGTCACTAAGCTTCTTCACTACTTCCAGGGGACCATCATATCTGGCTTGTAGAGCATGACCTGGTACTAATTTCTGTGCCATCACCTTATCTCCTACTTTAAAAGAGCGAGATACAGCACGCTTGTCATACTGTTTCATCCTAGCCTGAGCTGAAACTAGGTTTTTCGAAGCAAGCTCTCGAGCAGCAGTTAAATGCTTCTGCATTAATGAAGGTGATGTGCTTAATGATGGATTAGATTTTCCTTTTAACACGTCTTTCAACACAGCAAGAGGACCAAACACTTAGTGTCCGTATATTAGCTCAAACGGACTAAATCCTAGACTGTCTTGCTCACTTTCTCTTATAGCAAACAGAAGAAAGGGTACACCTTCATCCCAGTCTCTAGAAAAATGTTCACAATAGTCTCTCATCATACACTTCAGTGTCTGATGAAATCTCTCTAGAGCACCTTGTGACTGTGGGTGGTAACTGGTAGAAATACTGATTTTATTCCTAGGTGGGATAATGCTTCTCGAAAGATCTTAGAGGTGAAGTTGGATCCCTGATCCGACTGTCTCTCTCGAGGCAATCCAACCTGGGAGAAAAATTTCATCAATGCCCTGACAATAGCACGAGCATTAATTTTTCTCAAAGGAATGGCTTCAGGATAGCGTGTAGCTGCGTCCATTATTGTAAACAGGTATTGGTTCCCCAACTTGGTTCTAGGCAGAGGACCAACACAATCTATGATAAGACGTGAGAATGGATCACCATTTACAATTATTGGTATGGGAGGTGCAGGTGGAGGCGTGTGAGCTGGTTTGCCTGTCACCTGACAGACGTGGCAACGTCGCACATGATCAGCAACAGTGTCCCTCATTCCCAGCCAAGTGAAATGTTTTGCCAGTTTCCCTAGTGTCTTCCTGACACCCAAATGTCCTCCTATGGGACTATTGTGAGCAAAATCAAGAGCTTGCTCACGAAATGTAACTGGTAAAACAACAAGATGCTTGACTGTGGTGGAATCACAGTCAGCTGTCAACTGACTTGTACTTTTCTCCATTAGTACACCTTTACTGTAATAACAATTATCAAGATCCTTTGCTTCACTCTCAGTAACTGCTATATCTCTCAGTCTCTCCAAAGACTGATCAACAAACTGATCCTTGATTAAATCGTCATGAGTTAGAATCTTCACATCAGTTGTGTCTTGACTAGGCTGATGAGGTAGGGGGGGGTGTCAGTGCTAGTGATCCTGGCCGCAGAGAATCACTGAACAACATATTCAAGCCCAAGTCATTATCATCAACTAACTCAGCAGGAGACAAGGATGGTTGTTGTTGTATCTTTGACATAGCACGAGTTATTGCACTGAGAGGGAATAATATAGGCTTCTCTCTACAAGCATAATTATCTTCAGTGGTATTATCAATCACAAGTGGTTCCTTACAAATACCAGCTTGAAGGATATCGTTTCCTATCAACAAGTCCACTGACCTGATAGGAAATTCACCACTGGAAATACCAACTGACATATAACCAGTATAATAGCTTGTCTCAAGGTACACTTTGTGAAGAGGAACTTTAATAACAGCCCCTCCATAGGCTTCTAACAATACATCTATCTGGGTATAGGTATCGTTAGTTAAAGGCAATACATCATCTCTTAACAACGTAAGATAACTACCTGTGTCTCGGAAAGTAATTATCTCAGTTAGCTTAGATTCGTCAAGTCCTACTTTGCCTCTCGACAAGAAAGGACTCATAGCTGACTGAATCTTCTCATCAGATACTCTGTCTGATGTTAGTCATCTATTCTGAGGAACATTCTCGAAAACTGGGGAGTCAGAAGTATGACTAGGATGGTGCCATTGTTGCACCGAAGAAGATACGACTTGAGTGGGGGCGCCAGCCGCACGATCTTGTCTCATATCTCTTTCTAACTTAAAGCAATATTCTCGAGTATGACCTTTCCTAAGACAGTACGTACATTTGACATTCTTCTTCTCAGTATTAGACTTCTGTCTAACTACAGAGACAGATTCAGGAATGCCTGGTTTCCTGGTGAAGATACGAGAATTAACAGTAGCAGGTGTGTTAGGCCGGCACTGATCAGCTGATTGGGTTTGCCAATTCCTAGGACATTTTGTAGTTACCTTTTTTCTCTCAGTTTTGATGCGTACGATTTTGTGAGAAATTTCGTAGTTGTCAGGTAATGCTGCAGTCTCTAGAATATCTGAGGCAGTGTGGTCGATCAGATATTCCTGTACATCAGCAGACATACAGTTGTTGAATTCCTCGTGAAGTAGTAACTGAACGAGACTGTCATAAGTCTGGCACTGGGAAGCTCTACACCACCTCTCAAATGCAAAGCTTATTCTCACGGGCAAACTCCACACAAGTTTGACCCTGTCGTCATTGTAACGTACGAAATGCATGTTGGTAACTTACAGGTAACAAATAATATGTCTCAAGAATGGTTTCTTTGACTGTGTCATAGTCAATGTATTTGGCAAAAGGCAAAGCAGCAGTAAATGTTTGAGCTCAGCCAGTCAAAGCTGTGTGCAACAATGTAGCCCAATGCGTACGTGGCCAATTCATGGCACGTGCTTGATTCTCGAACACATCAAAATAATTGTCCAGGTCTGTCTCAAAAAATTTAGGAACCATTGAGGCAGCTTTCTGCACATTAAATGTATCCTCTGTAGTCTTACTAGGCTGATCAGATCTAATACTCTGTTGTCTCTGGAAACGAACAGTTTCTCCATGGAACTCTTCCTCGTTCAATTTCCTCTGTGCCTCAATTTGTGCAGTTTGCAACAATATTAGGCGTTCCATCCTGTTGAATTGATTCTGAGATATAGGATCAAAGGACAAGGGGGAAGTAGGTAAATGAACAGGTTTATCTGGATGGACCCTAGGTCGGGCACCTAGTCCAGCCATGCCAATAGAGACCAGATCCGGTCTAGTATAAGAAGAGACAGGTGTAGCATAAACAGTACTAGTATGAGGCTGTGTCATACTTCTTGGTACACTCTGTACTAATGTCTGAGGCAGACAGGAGGGAGTGAGAGAGAACTGACCAGTAACACTAGGCTCAGAAACCTCTGCCTGAGTTGCTCTCACTTCTACGTCGTCAATTAGCGACATACTTCCTAATTGTGACACTAAGCTCTCTGATTTCTGAATCAGAACTCTGTATTATCAGGAAACAACAGATCTTTAATTAATGCTCTGACTGTTACTGCGGTGTAACTACGGTTGTACGTCACACCCAGATACTTAGCTACCTGCCAACAAGTCTGAAGCTTTAAAGTACGTAACTTCGACAAAGTCAGAGTATCAATTAACTTTTTCACCTTATCATACATCACGAAAATAAGTACAATATGAGAGAGTGATTATGGGAAGCTAGAATCCTAATGTAAGAATTTACTTTACAATTTATAACAGTGTTGGTTGTCTTAGAGCCAGAGCTCATTAACAGTATTTCCATCTCCTTGGATCAAGAGACTCGAGGCAGGTACATACATCTCCTATGATTGTACAAGACCAAACTCCTAGTCTTCAGATTAGGAAATTACTCAAAGTGTTTGACCATAGAGTTACTAGTATGGCAAACTGGACAATTCCTCCAACACCTTGGATCAAGAACTCCCGACAGGCCCCATTTGTTACAAATGACACGATATCTATTATAATAGACATCTCCAGCGAACACTAGAAAGGATAGCCCTTCTAGCATCCAGCCTGTTACTGGGCTTTTGCAACAAAGTCAGTATCCTGGTCCAGTTATCCAGCATATTATATATCTTAAGAGGATTGCAACTAGTAGGGTACTAACCAAAGTATATAATTTAATATGTTTATTAACCAAGTTAGTGTCTAGAGTTTCAAAGTAAATATATGTACATATAAGGATGTTCATTAAGTTATGAATTAGGAGGTTAATTAGGAGGGTAGCTCCTACACTGCTCTCATATACAATACGTCTGTGCTGAGGGCACATATACATAAATGACTCAGAAGTACCATCAGGTACAATGTCAGTAATTACAATAATATATACAAATAAGAATAAATGTGTGTATGAGTGTGCTCCCGGTAACTTTAAGACTCGACTCAACCAGTGTATGACTGAACTTCTCTAAAGCAATCAGCTCTAATAACCTGACAATCAGAACAGCTTGATTGTCCAGTAAAATGACCAATTCGCAGAACAGCAATATAACAGGCAACAGCAACACAGCGTCAGGAACAAGGAGATAGAAAATCGACCCTAACGGGGGACCATCAGTAGATCCTCCAAAACAGTCACAAAACTCCCTTTCTACTGAAGCTAGGTTCAGCATAAACAATCCCAAACTGTGGCGGTGCACAGATGCCTTATCAAATTAGGTCCAGAGCTATAGCTTGAGACCTGAGTTGTATCAGTGTCAATGTGACACACAACCCAGAAAAACGCCAAAAAATCACTGTCTAGTCTATTCTCTGTGAACAGAGTTACACAGAGTTCTGAGAAGTATGATTCGCCTCACCACCGAATGCATACTCTACCCAACAGAGTCTAATGTCGAGAAAACAAGTAGAAATAGGAGTGAGGTGTTGACTCGACGATGGTCAGCAGGCCAGAGAGAGAGAGAGGGAAGAGAAACAACCACCCAGCTCAGGTGTGTTCAGCGACTGACTCCTCCCAGCAACTAGACGCCGGCAGTATAACAGTAGTTTGCCAACTCCAAGGCAGTTACGACACACTCGAGCACAATATAAAATATCACATCCTACCTAATAGGTCAAATAAGTCAAATAATAGTCTAATAATAGTCTAATAATAATATTAAGCAAGATATTAATGATTTAGCTATTATCGAAAATATCAGCAATATAAAATTATAGAAAATGGAAATATACACTAAATTTATATATATACATTGGGGCCCAATTCTGGGGGCGCAATATATATATATATATATATATATATATATATATATATATATATATATATATATATATATATATATATATATATATATATATATATATATATATATATATATATATATATATATATATATATATTAAGGACATTTATTAGAGAAAGCATTTCGCGCTCTATGTGAATT
This sequence comes from Cherax destructor, assembly GCA_009830355.1. NCBI lineage: Eukaryota > Metazoa > Arthropoda > Malacostraca > Decapoda > Parastacidae > Cherax > Cherax destructor. Next base: position 63,358 of record WNWK01009992.1, read on the forward strand.
ATAAACTACGTTCTTCCTTTACGTGCGTTTGTTGTGAGTACTGACGTACGAGGTTTGTAGTATAGGGAATTAAATTACCATTTGTCATCTGCATTCTTTAAGCTTAATTCCTTTTCTTTATTGTTTACCCCTGAGAGGAAAACCCTAACCCCCCTCCCATTTACATATGTCCAGTACTTTCAATGTTTTGCATTAAATATTATTTAGCCATGACACATTTTTTTATACTTTATTGTTGCACTCAGTTCATCAAGCTTCAACATCCGTGCACACGGTGGATGTCTGGGCACCCGGAGGGCTCCAGGTGGGAACAACCAACAGCCCCTCCCAGGAAACAGAGGGCCTGGGATCAGCAATCAACTTGGCATCCACCAGGACGTTGATACATCCCCAGGGCAGCTCTCCCTCGGGCTGCTAGTGGAGTCGCTGACCTCTTGGACCACTTGGGGAGGGTCGATGGTGCTCCTGTAAGCAGCAGATCCTGGCACAACCTGCTGCTGTTTGCAATGGCTGTCTGGCTGTCCTGCCGAAGAGGGATAGGCACCTTGCAACATATGTTGTTGGGGCAATATATGCATTCCGAATGTGTGGTAACTTCTTCGCCTGACTGCTGCAACAGTGATCAACACTGACCAGTCTGAGGAGTGGAGACAACCACATTAGTAAATGGTGTGACCCATAACATTTGATTGCAACTTGTCATAATTGTGACCAGATCTAGTTCATTACCGCTGTAACTTGTTCAGCTATCAAAACTTTTGAGTCCAGTCCCTGGACCAATTATGTACCTCTGTAATCTTTTGACTACCTCCCACAGGATGGGTATGGGGTGCATAATAAAATGTTATACTAACACTATACCCTGTGGAGGATGCGACAAGATTTATGTAGGTGAAACAGCAAGGAACCTCGAAACATGCCTCAATGAACACATTAATGCATGTAGGAACGATAACTTTAACAACGCCTGTGTACAACACTGAAATTCCACCAATCTTCTCATGAAATTCAGGGACGCCCAATTAATGATCAAAGAACCTAATTTCCGCAGACGCAAATGCCTTGAATCAGCATTAATCGCAGCTTCATCATAATCTTAGGTCTTAGCAAGAATCCTCCTGAAAACAGTAAACCCTGCCATCACAGTCTCTGCTGCTTATACTACACAAGCTCATTACAAATGAGAAACACAAACAGACCTTCTCACATCCTACCGCCAATATTTGTTTAACCTATTTTTATGCTACCCAAGTAATAGCTTTTATAACCTTTTATTCATTTGCTTGTTGTTCTACTTTATTGTTTTACTACTACCACTAGTATTACACCTCACTCTAAGCCTACATATACCCTCTGAGTCCATGAATTGTTTGTAACTGCTTGACAAAGCTCCTGGAGAGCGAAACGTTGCCACAATAAAATGTCACATTAGTTGCATTTGTGTCCTTTTACTTAACATATTGTCGGTAATTCTAATATTACATTATGTCGGACACTGCAACATAATGGACATTTCATGCAGACGTTATTTGGATACCCTTCTTCGTGCTCTCAGTCTTCGCAACAGACAACTTCCTACAAGATTGCCTGGCCGAGAAGGTGATCCCTAAGTCTACTCCTACACAACTCTCCAACTCCAAACACCTTTTCTCTCCAGCTACTCAAGCCTACTTAACTGAATGTGCTGAAGAACTTTCTAACATCGCTAAGGAAACCTCTGAAACTGCAAGGAACATGAGGGCCAATCTTCAGATTGACCACCACACTGCTGACCATATTCTCAGCACAGTCACCACAGCCAACCTCCAACACAAGATTAAACTCGATCGCAAACTTCAGTATCTCTGCACTAACAGTCGATGGAAGGAAATGGGAAGAGAATCCTTGATAAACAATATCATCCTGGAGTTTACCTGGAGTGTGTCCCAGGGGTCAACGCCCCTGCGGCCCGGTCTATCACCAGGCCTCACGGTGGATCAGGGCCTGATCAACCAGGCTGTTACTGCTGGCCGCACGCAGTCCAACGTATGAACCACAGCCTGGCTGGTCAGGTACTGACTTTAGGTGCCTGTCCAGTGCTTGCTTGAAGACAGCCAGAGGGCTATTGGTAATCCCCCTTATGTATGCGGAGGCAGTTGAACAGTCTTGGTCCCCTGACACTTACTGTGTTGTCTCTCAGCGTGCTAGTGGCACCCCTGCTTTTCATTGGGGGATGTTACATCGTCTGACAAGTCTTTTACTTTCGTAGGGAGTGACTCGTGTGCAAGTTTTGTACTAATCCCACTAGGATTTTCCAAGTGTATATAATAGTGTATCTCTCCCGCCTGCGTTCCAGTGAGTACAGGTTTAGGAACTTCAAGCGGTCCCAGTAATTGAGGTGGTTTATCACAGTTATGCGTGGCATGAAGGTTCTCTTTAATTTTCTAGATCAGCAATTTCACCTGCCTTTAAAGGTGCAGTTAGTGTGCAGCAGTATTCCAGCCTAGATAGAACAAGCGACCTGAAAAGTGTCAACATTAACTTGGCATCCCTGGTTTTGAAGGTTCTCATTATCCATCCTGTCATTTTTCTGGCAGATGCGATTGCTACAGTGTTATGGTCCTTGAAGGTGAGATTTTCTGTCATGATCACTCCAAGGTCTTTTTGTTTAGATTGGTTATTTGTGTCGTTCTTGGTAGCGGGAATGCAATGGTAAGGCTTCGGAGGCTTCTTACTTTATTTGTATAAAGTGAGAGGTACACAGGCTGCGTGTTCTGTGGCCATGTCCTGGCAGGGCCATGGCCACAGGAGTTAGGCCTTGTTGTCTGAGTGATGTCTGGGCGCAAAGTTAGAGGGCCAAGGTGGGTCCTGGTTGACGTGGATACACCTACCAGGCTTGCCCTCTGGCAGAAACTATGGAAACTAGCATGGCACGAAATATGAACTCAGCTGGCAGACAGCATGGGCTGTCTATGCAAACAGTACAGGCTGACTACATCGCTCGGCCACGTGCCTATGGTCGACCATGACCATGTCTGGCAGTAAAAAAAAGTCGCAAGAACAGGTCACAGAATATGAAAGAAAAACATATACATAAATATGTGGACATGGAAAAAAAACTTCTAGAGTGAAGAAAAAAAAGGTGTGCTTCGTGATCTAAGGCAGTGAGCGTCAATGCAGCACTGCACGCCTTCCTGCGTCTGGACACATACTGCAACATGGGAGACATAGCTGCGGCTGAGTTGTGAAGTAACAGGGTACGGTCTCCTCTGCGAGGTGAAGCAGTCATCGTAGTAGTCGCTGCAGGGTTCACTCAACCTGGGGCACAACCTGCTGGTGCCCACGAGTGAGGCGTTGTCAGTAGTCACAACTGGGCAGGAATTCTGCTGGCAAGTGACTCGGGAGAATCTTCCTCGACTGGTACTGTCGCTGGAGCTGGAGCTACTGGCGAGTGTAAAGCGAGTCGTGACAGGGATGACTCGGCGAAACATCTGGAGGTTGTAACAGAATACACCATACTGCATTGAGTGGGCTAGCAGTCAAAGTGACATCAACTTTGTGCAGGCTGCTCACTGAAGCTGTGACACAAGGCTGACAGTCGCCTGCCGACACAGGCTTAACTGTGGCTTGACCACACTTAACAGTTGAAATTACAGCAGAGGATGGATCTAAGCATCTCCAGACTGGTCATCTACTATAACTGGACTGAGGGTCTAGGAGGTGAAGTGGAGCGGTCTAGATGGGAGAATCGTCACGGGTACGATTCAGCAAAGGCATCTACGAGCGATGAACAATAAGAGCTTTCTGTACAAGGCGCTCGAACGCTCGTAATTGACGCCTGGACTGACAAATGTCAGCTGTCAAGCGGGCGGGGCGTGGGTCACACCAAGTGACAAAGTAACACACAGGTGCTACATAGGACACACGAGAAACTGCACACATACTGCACATGTGGTACAACATAGCTTACTAGCAAATGAGGCTTTTCTGTATAAAAATCGTCACTAAGCAATACACGAACATGTGAGAACACTGACTGAGAGGAATTAATGAACACTCGACTTATATCTTCTCTAAACTTCAACAAATAATGAAAATAAAATGCTCACTGTGAAACTAGAACACTCGGTGACGTCCTGGAGTGACTTCGTGATGGATGTCATGGACTGACATCTCGAGTGACGTCAGCAGACGTCGCGAGGTGACGTCATGGAGTGACGTGAAAGATGTCATGGGGTGATATCACAAGTGACATCAGTGGAGTGACGTCGTGGAGTCGGCAGCATTGTGACGTCAGCAGCATGGTGATGTCATTGGTTGATGCGGCAGCGACCATATGTGGCTTGGAATCTGGCTTAACCCACATGGCGTGGCTTGGAGATCCACATGGCTTGGAGATCCACGTGGCTTGGAGATCCACATGGCTTGGAGATCCACGTGGCTTGGAGATCCACATGGCTTGGAGATCCACATGGCTTGGAGATCCACGTGGCTTGGAGATCCACATGGCTTGGAGATCCACATGGCTTGCAGATCCACGTGGCTTGCAGATCCACGTGGCTTGGATCCATGTGGCTTGCTGATCACGTGGCTTGGTGATCATCCCACGTGGCTTACTCCACGTAGCTTCGAGTGGCCTCGGACACTCGGATACACAGGTCTGGCAAGAATTCACAAGGAAATTCACAGAAAACAGCATAGAGGGAGTGGGCAGTGAGTGGAGCGAGTCGGCAGCGTGAGTGGGCGAGTCAGGCGAGGAATTCCAGCCGCTTCCTACTCAAACCCTACCCATACACGGGGGAGACACTAGACACTGAAGTCACCACAAACTCACCTCTGAAGTGCTGAAATAGCAGTGATGAGCTGAGCAACAGCAGAACATGCTGGCAAGGCTGAGCACGTGACTGAGAAACAGCGTGGGACGCTGTGGCATGAAGTCAGTGACGTCATTTCTCAGAGAATTCAACAAATTTTGGCCTGAATCCTGGTTGTACCTGTGTCTGGATGCTGAGATTTGCAGACACGACATCAGGATAACACGTTTACAGACGGATGCTTCTTGTGTAAGCTGATGAAGTGAAGAAAACTTCATTCCTCTTCCTTCCCTCCTAGGGGCGAACACGTCAGCTGCGACCACCACTTCCACCATTTATAACGTTTGTTATTTGGAGTGTTCTTGGAGGCGTGGTTGAAATGATAAGGCTTTGGAGGCTTCTTACTTTATTTGTATAAAGTGCGAGGTACACAGGCTGCATGTTCTGTGGCCATGGCCCAGCAGCGCCAAGCACCTTGCGAGGGAGAGAGGAGTTAGGCCTTGTTGTCTGAGTGATGTCTTGGCACCAAGTGAGAGGGGGCCAAGGCGGGTCCTGGTTGACATGGGTACGCCTACCAGGCTTGCCCTGGCGGAAACTATGGAAACTAGCATTGCACGAAATATGAACTCAGCTGGCAGACAGCATGGGTTGTCTATGCAAACAGTACAGGCTGTCTACACTTTGACATTAGTTTTTAGCTCTATTGTGTGGTTGGAATTTGTTTTCCTCACATTTTCCATATCGGAGTAATTGAAATTTCTAATCATTGAACTTCATATTGTTTTCTGCAGCACATTTAAAGATTTGGTTGATGTCTGCTTGGAGTCTTGCAGTGTCTTCAATGGTGGACACTGTCATGCAGATTCAGGTGTCATCTGCACAGGAAGACATGGCACTGTGCCTGATATCCCTGTCTATGTCCGATATAAGGATGAGGAACAGGATGGGAGCGAGTACTGTGCCTTGTGGAGCAGAGCTTTTCACCGTAGCCGCCTCAGACTTTTCTCTGTTGACTACTACTTTGTGTTCTACTTGTTAGGAAATTATAGATCCATCTACCAATTTTTCCTGTTATTCCTTTATCATGTATTTTGTGTGCTATCACACCATGGTCACACTTGTCAAAGGCTTTTGCAAAGTCTGTGTATATAACATATGCATTCTGTTTGTCTTCTAGAGCATCCAAGACCTTGTCGTAGTGGTCCAGTAGTTGGGACAGACAGGAGCGACCTGCTCTAAACCCATGCTGCCCTGGGTTGCGTAATTGATAGTTATCTAGATGAGTGGCGATCTTGCTTCTTAGAACCCTTTCAAAGATTTTTATGATATTGGACGTTAGCGCTATTGGTCTGTAGTTCTTTGCAATTGCTTTACTGCCCCCTTTGTGGAGTGGGGCTATGTTTTTTTAGTAACTGCGGGACGACCCCAGTGTCCATGCTCCCTCTCTATAGGATGTTAAAAGCACGTTCTTGATGAACACAGTTCCATGAGTCTGCACCTGGAGCGGAGTGCATGGGCATGTCATTTATCGCCTTTTCGAAGTCATGTGGCGTCAAGGTAATATCAGATAGGCTTGCGTCTACCAAGTTCTGTGGCACTCTCATAAAAAAATAATTTAGGTCTTCAACTTTCAGTCTGGTTAGCGGCTCGCTAAAAACTGAGTCATATTGGGACTTTAGTAACTCACTCATTTCCTTGCTGTCATCTGTGTAGGACCCATCTCGTTTTTGTAGGGACCCAATACTGGATGTTGTTCTCGACTTTGATTTGGCATAAGAAAATAAATACTTTGGGTTTCTTTCAATTTAATTTATGGCTTTTAGTTCTTCCCGCATTTCTTGATTCCTGTAAGATTTCTTTAGTTTTAATTCGATACTTGCTATTTCTCTGACCAGTGTCTCCCTACATATTTCAAATATATTGGCCTCTTGTAGCCGCTCTGTTATTTTTTGCCATCGCCTCTATAGGGAGTACCTCTCTCTTTCTAGTTTACATCTTTTCCTTAAGGGAATTTGCCTTGAGCAAACCTCAAGTACCACACAGTTAATTTCTTCTAGACATAGGTTAGGATCCGTGATGCTTAGGCTATCTTCCCAGTTTATATCATTTAGGACTTGGTTTACTTGGTCCCACCTTATGTTTTTGTTAATGAAGTTGAAAATGGAGAAGGCTCCCTCGCGACTGATCACATTATGTCGATCTGGGGCCCCCCCTCATACATGTCTGGACCTTTTATTATGTTGTGATCCGAGTATATCGTTTTTGATATGATGACATTTCGTATCAGATCATCATTGTTAGTGAAGATGAAGTCCAGCGTATTCTCCTATCTTGTAGTCTCTATTATTTGCTGGTTTAAGGTGAATTTGGTGCAGAGATTTAAAAGCTTGTGTGTGTGTGAGTTTTCATACGAGCTGCCTCCTGGTGTTATCTCTGATACCACATTGTTTCCAATATTCCTCCATTTTAGGTGCCTTAGGTTGAAATCCCCCAGGAGCAAGATGTTGGGGGCAGGAGCTGTAGGTTTTCCAGACAGTGGTAAATTTTCAGAAGCTGTTCCTGGAATTGTTGGGACGTCACATCCGGAGGCTTGTATACAACCACGATGACCATGTTTTGATTCTCAATCTTTACTGCTAAAACTTTCAACTACATCATTTGAGGAATTTAGTAGTTATGAGCATATATGTAACTGTGATATACAGGCTAACCCCCCTCCTTTTTTTTTGCCTGTTCACTCTGTCACATCTGTATAGGTTGTAGCCCGGGATCCATATTTCATTGTCCAAGTGGTCCTTTATGTGGGTCTCTGTGAAAGCTGCAGTCCACGGATGTAGGTTATTTTGTTGTTCGTCGCTGGCTTTGGACCCTGTATATTTGCAAAGATGAATGTCGTTGGATTGGTGGTATTGTTAGTTTTGGGGGTTTCCTGGCACTAATATCTGTTGTTCTGGAGTGGAGGCCATTGACTGTGATTCCACTTCAGAAATGATTGCAGTTGGTGTACAATTTCTGCAATTTCCTGCCAGCTTTTTTCCCTTCCTGGTGCTAAAAAACCTCGCTGGAGTGGCTGTGGTCTGGATGTTCTGTGTCGTCTTGTACCCTTTAGGTGTAATGCCTGGCAATATAAGTTATAGCACTGTCTTTCCTGAACTGATGAGTGGCACATTTCAGGGTGGAAAAGCTTACAGGAAGGGAGATTGAATTTTCCTGTTGTCATATGGACACGGCATTTTCTGGGGTGGTCATAATTGCATGTCCCATCTGTTTTCCCAGATATTCTATGCCTTCAGATACCAAGTGCATAATATTTGCATAGGCGTGGTTTCCATTTGCCCTGTTTATTTGTGACTGTTCCCTTTTGTATTCCCTACTGGTGCGTGTTTTCCGGTCTCATTTTCATCTTCAGCACTAGTGATAACAATGGAGCTTTCATCAGTTGATTCTGGTTATTTATCTTCATTATTTCTCGGGGCATCCCCTTGTTTACTATCTACCGTGGTATTGCTAGTTTGTAACATTGATTTTTTTATGTAGTTGTCTACACCTTTTTCCCCACTAGAGCTGTCTTCCTTCAGGCCTCCATCATTTATTTCTCCATTCTTACAGTTACTGTCAACCAGGACAGCATTTGTACCAGAGGCAATAGCACCATCTGGCCCAGTTTTATTATTTTCCCAACTGTTATAGAATGCCGTCATGTTTTTTTTATGTAGGCCGGCTTGACGTTGTCATTTTTTAATATCAATGTGATTTTATTCCACAGTTCGGTCTCATTTGGGCATACCCAAAAACACTTCCCTGGTTTAATATCTTGTGTAGTTGATTCCTGAATATCTGCACAAGGGCGTGTGAGCTCCATTTACCACAGAAGTGGCATGTACTCCATCCAGTAGAACGTTTGTTTGTTTGCAGACTACGCAGGTTTTCATGATTGATTTTTTTCCGTATATACTACTAATAACTTCCTTAAAGTGAAAATCCGTCTATTTGTATCATATCTATTTTATTTGCATGTGTATGTGTTTGGGACAATCTTACCGCTTTAAGTTATTGTTTGGGTGTTTGATAAAGCCACCTAAAACCCCGTCCGCTTATTGAATCCGGTCAGGATTCCAATGACAGGCGAAAATCCAGTGTATCACTTATTTTAATGAATCTTGTCGGATTATTTGGGCTACGTAAGACAGACCACTGGAAAATGATTTAACAGAGTAATAATGATCAGTTTGATACAAAAGGGGTAACTTGAGTGTTCGAGAAAACCTGTGCGTCAGGCAGCTTCTACTATGATGAACGGCCGTATTTCTGGCACTCTGTTTTACCACCCTGGAGTTTTGGGCACTTATAGATCACTGTACTGTGTTCAGCTTTTTCTAGATTTTTCCTACTTTCACAACGATGCTATTTTTCACTATGGTTGACTGGATGATAAAAGGTCTTATGTTATTGTATACTATCACTGGCAACTCCAACTCGACACTGTTTATCGTAATTTTACCAAGCTGTACACTTTACGTATTTCCTCAAGATGTCACTATTGTATTTCAATAGAAATTCTGTTATACCAATGGAACCACTAGATTTAGTCTCAGGTTTTGACATAGTGAGGGGGCCCGGCGATTGCTGGTAACTGATTTCAAACACTTTCCCTGCCTATATTGCTATTCTGCTATATTGCTGTTCGGCGAATTAGTCATTTTATTGTTCAATCAAGCTGTTCTGATAGCATGTTTGTTAGAGAAGTTAGCTTATGAGAAGACGTTTAGTCGGTCACTGTTCGAGTCGAGTCTTAACGAGTTACCTGGA
>WNWK01009993.1:0-25000 GCA_009830355.1 Cherax destructor
GAAGCAATTTAGAGCCGTCATCTTCTTCCTCAGAAGTGATCAAGAGCCGTCAGGAGCAATCGCGAATGTTCAGAAGCCGTCGAGAGTAGTTATAGCCTGTCCAAGATGGTTGGAGGAGGCGGTGAGCTGCTGGAGGAGGTCATGAGGTGTCATCAAAGGATGGAGGTCGTCTTGAGCTGTCAGCGGAGAATCCGTTTTGAGGTGTCAGTGAAGTATGGAAGTAGTTTTCAGGTATCCAGCAGTCACAAGAGACTGTCAGAAGTGAATTAAGAAAAGGATGAGCATAGCAGATAGCGACCCCATGTTACTAAAACAATTGTAATTGTAAAGGAACAGGCAGTGCTCAAACCAATCAATAACTGGCGAGATTTGTAGGCTGTAGTCAGGAAGAGTCATTCCAGACAAGCTGTTGTAAGGAACGATCATTCCAGACAAGCTGTTGTAAGGAACGATCATTCCAGACAAGTTGTAGTAAGGAACGATCATTCCAGACAAGATGTTATCAGGAACGACCATGCCAGACGAGATACTGTCAGGAACGATCATTCCAGAAGAACAGTAGCCAGATGCAGCCATTCCAAAAAATTCAGATTACGAGTGGCCATGACAAACAAAGTTGAGTAAAAAGGTTTTCATTCTAGTCAAATTGTAGCCAAGAACGTGTTCCAAATATCCTATAGTCAGTAATGGTTTCTCCAGACCATCTTTTATCATGAGCGATCTCTTAAGACCAGCTGATGTCAAGATGACCTATCTGAGATGAAAAGGTATCAGGATATTTTTTTATTTAAGAAGACGTAAGTTTCTTAGGTATTGCATAAACACCTGGAAGGGCTATAGTATTAAATCCGTTGGTAAACGGATTTAATTATATAGCGCCTGAGGATCAGGAAGCAATCAGGTTTCACACGAGATAAAGAATAGCACCAATTCCTTGAAACAAGAGCCCTTTCAGGGAAATATTATTTATATACACTTCGTGCAGGGCTGCAGCATACACGTTCTCGTCAATGGGTTGGATAAAAAAGCTCATTTCCATATAGTTAATGAATCAGGTCATCCAACCTGATGACACAAATTAATTATAATAGATGAATTACTTTATCATTAATTCTAAATATTAGTTTTAGCTCATCCAGTTTAAAAACCTTCATTTTTATGAAACACTTATAAAGATTATCTTTAATGACTATATATATATATATATATATATATATATATATATATATATACTTGATTCCTGGAGATGGGAAGTACAGTGCCGGCACTCTGAAGGAGGTGTGTTAATGTTGCTGTTTTGTAGTTGTAGTGTAAGCACGCCTCTGGCAAGACAGTGATGGAGTGAATGATGAAAGTTTTTCTTTGTCGGGCCCCCCTGCCTTAGGGGGAAACGGCCTATGAGTGGGTAGGGGATGTGTAGATCAAGTGTTTACAGTGAAGCATATATGTGAACAGTATTTAGATAAAGGTAGAGAAGTTTTTATTGCATTTATGGATTTAGAAAAGGCATATGATAGAGTGGATAGGGGAGCAATGTGGCAAATGTTGCAAGTGTATGGAATAGGTAGTAAGTTACTGAAGGCTGTAAAGAGTTTTTATGAGGATAGTGAGGCTCAGGTTAGGGTGTGTAGGAGAGAGGGAGATTACTTCCCGGTAAAAGTAGGTCTTAGACAGGGTTGTGTAATGTCACCATGGTTGTTTAATATATTTATAGATGGGGTTGTAAAAGAAGTAAATGCTAGGGTGTTGGGGAGAGGGTGGGATTAAATTATGGAGAATTAAATGCAAATGGGAGTTGACACAGTTACTTTTTGCTGATGATACTGTGCTTATGGGAGATTCTAAAGAAAAGTTGCAAAGGTTAGTGGACGAGTTTGGGAGAGTGTGTAAAGGTAGAAAGTTAAAAGTGAACATAGATAAGAGTAAGGTGATGAGGGTATCAAACGATTTAAATAAAGAAAAATTGGATATCACATTGGAGAGAGGGATTATGGAAGAAGTAAATGTTTTCAGATATTTGGGAGTTGATGTGTCAGCAGATGGGTTTATGAAGGATGAGGTTAACCATAGAATTGATGAAGGAAAAAAGGTGAGTGGTGCATTGAGGTATCTGTGGAGACAAAAACGTTATCCATGGAGGCAAAGAAGGGAATGTACGAAAGTATAGTGGTACCAACACTCTTATATGGGTGTGAAGCATGGGTTGCAAATGCTGCAGCGAGGAGGAGGCTGGAGGCAGTGGAGATGTCCTGTCTAAGGGCAATGTGTGGTGTAAATATTATGCAGAAAATTCGGAATGTGGAAATTAGGAGAAGGTGTGGAGTTACTAAAAGTATTTGTCAGAGGGCTGAAGAGGGGTTGTTGAGGTGGTTTGGTCATTTAGAGAGAATGGATCAAAGTAGAATGACTTGGAGAGCGTATAAATCTGTAGGGGAAGGAAGGCGGGGTAGGGGTCGTCCTAGAAAAGGTTGGAGGGAAGGGGTAAAGGAGGTTTTGTGGGCGAGGGCTTGGACTTCCAGCAAGCATGTGTGAGCGTGTTAGATAGGAGTGAATGGAGACGAATGGTTTTGGGACATGACCATCTGTTGGAGTGTGAGCAGGGTAACATTGTGTGAAGGGATTCAGGAAACCAGTTAATTGATTTAGTTGGACTTGAGTCCTGAAATGGGAAGTACAATGCCTGCACTTTAAAGGAGGGGTCTGAGATAGTGACAGCTGGGAGGGACTTTTCTCAGCTGTAGTATCTGAGCTCCTCTGCAAAGACAGTGATTATGTATGAGTGTGGTGAAAGTGTTGAATGATGATGAAAGTTTTTCTTTTTTGGGGGTTTTCTTTCTTTTGGGTCACCCTGCCTCGGTGGGAGACGGCCGACTTGTTGAAAAAAAATATATATATATATATATATATATATCACAAACACTGATCTCTGACCGAAGGAGACTCGAACCTACGAATCACACTGGTCCAATACCTTGGTGGCCAGCTCACGCTAGACGTTGATCCAAGGCAGCCAGCTTTCAGGCAGGTAGCTTACAGCTTTGTAGTGTTTCCTGTCATCTTCAAGGGTAAGTGGAGAAGAATGTTTCCTTCGTAAGCAATGCGTGTTGTGAAAAGCGACTAAAATGGCGGGAGCAAGGGGCTAGTAACCCCTTCTCCTATGTAAATTATCAATACGAAAAGCGAGAAAATTTTGCAGCTGGATTGTTTGAATGTTCTTGGGTGTAGAACGGGTGAAAAGAAAGAACTGATTGTTAAGGAAGTCGCTTTAACTGCAAATGAAACAAAGCAAAAGAGGTTAGGAGAGTTTCACTAGAGAGAAATAAATGAGGTTAAGTCACACCTATTTGAAGGAATCAGAGCTAAAACTGGTGATGCAGCAGCATCTCCAGCTTCAGAGTAGTAGCATCGGCATCACCAGCTGCAGCAGCTGACTACATTGATCGTGGAAACGGAAAGCGAAGGGACAACAGCTGGGAATCTGCCACTACTCTGAGCTAAGTATAATTAACTTGTCTGACGTGTTGATGCCCAGCCTGTCACTCGCCTCTGCATCTGTCAATAACCTCTCAGATGTGCTCTTTCTCCTTGTGTGGTGGAGAGAAGAATAGCATGCTGGTATGGATGTGTTTGCGTGGGTGTGCTTACCGAACTGTGTTACCAGTTATCTGGTCTCAGTTGTACTCACCTAGTTGTGGTTGCAGGTTTCGAGACATAGCTCCTGCCCCCGCCTCTTCACTGGCCGCTACTGGGTCACTCTCCCTGCGCCATGAGCTTTATCATACCTCTTCTTAAAGCTGTGTATGGAACCTGCCTCCACTACATCGCTTCCCAAGCTATTCCACTTCCCGACTACTCTGTGACTGAAGAAATATTTCCTAGTTGTGTGTGTGTATGTGTGTGTTAGTTACCATTTTGTCCTAGGCACATGTCGATTAGACACTAGGCCTGTTGTATATGCGTGTGTGTGTGTGTACTCACCTAATTCACCTAATTGTGGTTGCAGGGGTCGAGACTCAGCTCCTGGCCCCGCCTCTTCGCTGTCTGCTACTGAGTCTCTGCTCTCCCTACTCCATGAGCTTTATCATACCTTGTCTTAAAACTATGTATGGTTCCTGCCTCCACTATATCTTTCTCTAGACTATTCCACTTCCTGACTACTCTGTGGCTGAAGAAATGCTTCCTAACATCCCTTTGACTCATCTGAGTCTTCAGCTTCCAGTTGTGTCCCCTTGTTTCTGTGTTCCCTTTCTGGAACATCCTGTCACTGTCTACCTTGTCAATTCTCCGCAGTATTTTGTATGTCGTTATCATGTCTCCTCTGACCCTTCTTTCCTGCAGTGTTGTTAGTCCTATTTCCCTCAACCTTTCTTCATAAGACAGACCCCTGAGTTGTGGAACTAACCTTGTCGCAAACCTTTGCACTTTCTCTAGTTTCTTTACGTGCTTGACCAGGTGTGGGTTCCAGACTGGTGCTGCATATTCTAGTATGGGCCTGACGTGTGTGTGTGTGGTTTGTATGTGTGTGTGTGTGTGTGGTTTGTATGTGTGTGTGTGTGTGTGTGTATGTTTTCGCTTGCGTGAATTTATACTTGTGTTTATGAGTACTGAGCTCTAGCTTCTGGCCCTTGATTTGCGCAGTTCTTCTCTCCCTTGCCCACCTTTGAAACCGTGTATGAAGTCTGCCTGAACTACCCGACTCCCATGTGCATTTCGTTTATACGTGGGTGTAAGTAATATAATACCAAATTTTCTTGTAAAAGACATTACCCTGGGTCACAATGTAAATTTCTGTTATACATTATACAGAAATTTGCTTGCTTCTAATGACGAAGTAAGAGTAAACATTCGTAAAAATTAACACAAGATAAAAGCTGCAAATAATAATAATAATAATAATAATAATAGGTTAACAAATTACATGTAATCACAGTTATATCTTGAGAAGCTTCCTCTTAGTCAAAAAATATATATTATTATTGATTATTAAGTCACATGTTGCGCACAGCGTGAGTGGCTGCAATATTTTTATCACTAACACCATAATTGCTCACCGGTCGACCAGCTGTCTTAGTAATCAAGTCCGTCAGTTTTGTGTTACATTACAAGATGAATTTAGAGTATTTTTCATAAGTCAAGTTGATTTATCAGTCTGTTAAACTCTAAATTATACCTGCTGAGAATGCTCGTAAAAATTCTTGAAAATATTGAATTGGAGCCATGAAGTGGCTAATATAAAAGAATGTGAATGGTCCTGACTGGACAGTTAACTCCTCTGCTGCTTTCTAGAAAGTCAACATTCCGTTATTAATTAATCAAGTTTATTCTGTTCTACAGCACACTGATTTTTATTTTAGCATTGCGATCTATATAATAAATATTAAAGTTCTTGAATTTTCAGACACTGGACCCTCCCTCAGGAAGATGTCTCGTTGCAAGTGAAGGGAAGTGAACCTGCCTTTTCCTTCCTTAGATCTAACCTGATTGTCTCCCACTCCCCTGGCACGGTATGACTTCCAGGTTTCGGCGCTTCCTCCGTGAATGTAGTAATAATAATTAAGGCACTGGAGAATAGTTCATCATGTGTGTCTTGATTTTAACTGATCATTTAGAAGGGTCAATGTTCCTTGATATTCATGGAGGGAAAATGAAATCTGTTTATTTAATGTGGTCAGGGCCCTACCTCCCCTGCGTCGTACCCAGCACTTCCTGGAAAGCTCTTTACTCGAGCTGTAGGTTTGTTGACACAGTGAGGGAGGGGAGAGGGAAGGCTGTGAGAAGAGAGAAAATGTCGTAAAGAAAAACAGAGCAGAAAAGGGAGGTAAGGAGAAGAAAGAAGGAAGGAATGTAGGATTAAGAAAAAGAGAGTGAAATATATGAAGTTGAAATGTAGAGAAGAGACGGGTGGAAGAAAATAGTAAAGATAGAGAATGAAATTATATGAAAATGACGGACAAAATTAAAGAAAGTGAAAAATGTTAGAGGGAGAGGGGAAGGTGAGAAGGTAGAGAATGAAAGGGGAACAAAGGCACCAGAGGATGCAAGAGGAGAGAGAGAGAGAGAGGTGTCAAAGACTACATTTAACTTTTATTCTTGTTTGACTGAAGAGGAAGGATGAATAGCATGTCCATTAATTTATTATATTATTTTCATGCGACATTGCTGATATTTTTTTCTCGCGAAATCCTTGAAACCTGTTTTCGCGGCACCTAATTATGTGGAAGCCAGATTAAGAGACAAGACTTGCCTACAAGAACAGTAAGAAAGTCACTTAAGTGGAAACAGTTACTATGTACGAAGTTTCGTATCAATAGAGCTTTATGAAGTCAATAATTTGATAAAGTTATTTAGATCGAGAGAGATTCTATAAATAAGGGTATGCTCAGCACATGTGGCCTTTCTATCATGGTGAGCCCAGGCCTTATTTTATGAGTCCTCTTTCATATTATTAATTGATAAACTTGACAGGCACACCTGAGCTGAGAATTACACAACACATTTTATTATTATATTATTAACACATCGGCCGTTTCCCACCAAGGCAGGGTGGCCAGACAAAGAAAAACTTTTATCATCATTCACTCCATCACTGTCTTGTCAGAGGCGTGCTTACACTACAGCTACAAAACTGCAACATTAACACCCTCCTTCAGAGTGCCGGCACTGTACTTCCCATCTCCAGGAATCAAGTCCGGCCTGCCGGTTTCCCTGAAACCCTTCATAAATGTTACCTTGCCTACACTCCAACAGCACGTCAAGTCCTAAAAACCATTTTTGTCTCCATTCGCTCCTATCTAACACTCACGCACGCTTGCTGGAAGTCCAAGCCCCTCGCACACAAAACCTCCTTTATCCCCTTCCTCCAACCTTTTCTAGGCCGACCCCTACCCCGCCTTCCCTCCACTACAGATTTATACACTCGAAGTCATTCTATTTTGCTCCATCCTTTCTGTATGTCCAAACCATCTCAACAACCTCCTTAGCTCTCTGGATAATAGTTTTGGTAATCCCACACATCCTCCTAATCTCCAAACTACAAATTCTCTGCATTATATTCACACCACACATTGCCCTCAGACACGACATCTCCACTCCCTTCAGCCTTCTCCTTGTTGCAACACTCACAACCCATGTCTCACACCCATACAAGAGTGTTGTTATAACTATGCTCTCATACATTTCCCTCTTTGCTTTCATGGATAATGTTCTCTGTCTCCACAAGCTCCTCAGTGCACCACTCACCTTTTTCCCCTCGTTAATTCTATGATTCACCTCATCCTTCATATACCCATCTGCTGACACATCCACCCCCAAATATCTGAACACATTCCCCTCCTCCATACTCTCTCCCTCCAATCTGATATCCAATCTTCCATTATCTAATTTTTTGTTATCCTCATCACCTTACTCTTTCCTATATTCACTTTTAATTTCCTTCTTTTACATACCCTACCAAGCTCATCCACCAACCTCTGCATCTTCTCTTCAGAATCCCCCAAAAGCACAGTGTCATCAGCAAAAAGCAACTGTTACAACTCCCACTTTGTGTTAGATACTTTATCTTTTAACCCCACACCTCTTGCCAAAACCCGAGCATTCACTTAAGAACATAAGAACATAAGAAAGGAGGAACACTGCAGCAGGCCTGTTGGCCCATACTAGGCAAGTCCTTCACATTCCATCCCACTAACAGAACATTTGTTCAACCTAATTTTCAATGCTACCCAAGAAATAACATCTATAAATATATTAAACAACCATGGTGACATCACACATCCCTGTCTAAGGCCTACTTTTACTGGAAAATAATCTCCTCTCGCCTACATACTCTAACCTGTGCCTCACTATCCTCGTAAAACTTTTCACCGCTTTCAATAACCTACCTCCTATTCCATCATTTGCAACATCTGCCACATTGCCCCTCTATCCACCCTATCATATGCCTTTTCCAAATCCATAAATGTCACAAACACCTCTTTACCCTTATCTAAATATTGTTCACCTATATGTTTCACTGCAAACACTTGGTCTACACACCCCCTACCCTTCCTAAAGCCTCCTTGTTCATCCACTATCCTGCTCTCCGTCTTACTCCTAATTCTTTCAATAATAACTCTACCATACACTTTACCAGGTATACTCAACACACTTATTTCCCTATAATTTTTACACTCTCTTTTGTCCCCTTTGCCTTTATACAAAGGGATTATGCATGCTCTCTGCCAATCCCTAGGTACCTTACCCTCTTTCATACATTTATTAAATAAAAACACTAACCACTCTAAAACTATATTCCCACCTGCCTTTAACATTTCTATCTTTATCCCATCAATCCCAGCTGCTTTACCCCCTTTCATTTTACTCACTGCCTCACGAACTTCCCCCACACTCACAACTGATTCTTTCTCACTCCTATAAGATGTTATTCCTCCTTGCCCTATACACGAAATCACAGCTTCCCTATCTTCATCAACATTTAACAATTCCTCAAAATATTCCCTCCATCTTCCCGATACTTCTAACTCTCCATTTAATAACTCTCCTCTCCTATTTTTAACTGACAAATCCATTCTTTCCCTAGGTTTTCTCAACTTGTTAATTTCACTCCAAAACGTTTTCTTATTTTCAACAAAATTTGTTGATAACATCTCACCCACCCTCTCATTTTCTCTTTTTTTGCACTGCTTTACAACTCTCTTAACCTCTCTTTTTCTCTCCATATACTCCTCCCTCCTTGCATCACTTCGCTTTGTAAAAATCTCTCATATGCTAACTTTTTCTCTCTTACTACTCTCTTTACATCATCATTCCACCAATCGCTCTTCTTCCTTCCGCACCCATATATATATATATATATATATATATATATATATATATATATATATATATATATATATATATATATATATCATATCTTGATCTAAGTAGTGCTGTGGATCTCATCAAGCTTCTAAGAAGTTTGTTTGAAAGGCGAAAAAAATGCCGACAGGTATTGTAGAACACAGACATTTATGGCAGAGCTAACTTGTATTTAGACAACGTTTTTCACTATGGTAAACATTTTAAAGCTCATATATTTTCAGAGCTGCATAAGCGTCTAGGATGCAGTAGGTATTTACTCCACTGGATAGCTACACCTTAAAGTAGGGAACATCACTTTCAGATTATTGCAGTTTCGATGAGCATCGAACCTAATTCTTTGACAAACCCCGTAGTACCTTTTACCAGAGACGAAGGGTCTCCGATCCTGTTTATTCTAAGTAGTGTGGATGGCCAAGGTCCTTATGCTTATTGAGTTTAACTTTTTTCCATAATATCAGTGGATATGTCAGCAGCCAGAGTACATGGAAAAAATAAACACGAATGCAGTATAATGCGATCCTTTATTGATTACGTTTCGCCCACATTGTGGGCTTTATCAAGTCACAAACAGATCTGTCATTTGTGTATAATTTTTCCATCGTGATGGCATTTTATTCCTTTTATCTCCAGCCAGAGTACATATTCATGTACAGTCCCACACCAGCTACCTTTAGTTCTTCCAAGGTGGTTAGTAGCATTACCAGGAATGGGAGGCACAATTATTCCAGGTTCTCTCTTGACAGAGAACATGGCTGTGGCAAGAGTTCTTTTACAGCAGTTATGTCGTTGAGTTTAGTCAAAGATTTATTTCCACATGATGCAATGTTTGTACAGAAATGTGTGACATTTGGTTATGCATGCAGGAAGCTCATGGTTATGCAGAGCATTTCGGGCAATCCTTGGATTTTGCACAATTCAGACCATGTAGGATGGATGAGTCAGATAACAAATTGCTTCAAATAATCTTGCACAGTTTTGTTTAGACACTGTCTACATTACTAAAATATTGAAACTTTACGTTTAGCTCATAGTTTGTTACTCTGATTCTCTATAACAATATTTTCATTCTCTTCTTGGAATAGCAAACATTAATTAATACAATTGTGTATACTTTACTTCTTCATACAGTAAATGAGTTTTACAGACTAGTCGAATTTCTACATACACGGTTGGATACCTCGACAAAGAAGTTAAGGAGCGAGAGGGAAGTGAGTACATTTGAGTGTGCTGACATGTTTACACTCTACTCGACCCCTAAGTGAGCTCGATCATCTTGGCTTCACCACTTAAAGGACCTGGCACTGCGTTATGCCTCACAAGCGCGTTTTAATTAGGTTTGCCACATGTACACACCCAGATTAGCAAGTTTCTGTATGAGCTGTAGTGGGTATTCTTCTTTTTTTTTTTGTATTATTCTTAGCTTCGTTTCATTATTTTAGAAAATCATATGGGTACATGTTTGAATTGAAGCTCGTTTTCACACTGCGCGAAAACAAACACACACACACACACACACACATCTCCGTGTATGTCAGGCCTATATTGGAGTATGCAGCACCAGTTTGGAACCCACACCTAGCCAAGCATGTAAGGAAATTAAAGAAAGTGCAAAGGTTTGCAACAAGACTAGTCCCGAAGCTAAGGGGCATGTCCTACGAGGAGAGGTTAAGGGAAATCGACCTGACGACACTGGAGGACAGGAGAGATAGGGGGAATATGATAACTACATTTAAAATACTGAGAGGAATTGACAAGATGGACAGAGACAGGATGTTCTAGAGATGGGACACAGCAACAAAGGGTCACAATTGGAAGTTGAAGACTCATATGAATCATAGGGATGTTATGAAGTATTTCTTCAGTCACAGAGTTGTCAGGAAGTGGAATAGTCTGGAAAGTGACGTAGTGGAGGCAGGATCCATACATAGCTTTAAGAAGAGGTATGATAAAGCTTATGGAGCAGGAAGAGTGACCTAGTAGCGAAAAGTGAAGAGACGGGCCCAGGAGCTGTGAATCGACCCTTGCAACTACAACTAGGTGAGTACACACACACATACACACACACACACACACACACACACACACACACACACAACACACCAAAAGATTGGGGAACATCAGCACAACAGTTCATGACTTGAAGAACTACTAAGAAACCGACACTTGGTACGCAATATGACCCAATTAGTGTATCCTTGAATCATTAGAGAGGGAGGAGAGGCACCTATTACTGACGAAGATTTACAAGTCACTGGAGAACGAAGCCATCTAAAAAGCTAAAAACAGGCAAAGTCTTTACAATATTCAAATAAGTGGGTCAAGAGACAACATTAATAGCAGGCCTGCAGCAGCCATGTGTTTACTATCTAAAGCAGGGGTCCCGAAACTGCGGCTCGCGGGCCACATGCAACACGCCACAAGAATTTATACGTCCCGCAGCAACTTGAAATTTTATAAATAGTGAAACTAATAAACCCTCATTTTCAGTTACTTCAGTTATTTGAAGTTAAAGATTTTGTTGCCTGTGACAATTTATATGTCAGAGTTGGAATTTTAATTCTAATCTCATTTTTCAGATATACCCTTCAGTTATGGAAGGAAAAGGTAAAAGAACAGTGCAGAGTGAGTGCCGCCTGTTTAATGACGAATGGGGCATAAAGTACTTCTTTGTACAAGGTGCTAATTAAAGCCTTGTGTGTCGCATGACACGAATCTGTTGCAGTTTTGAAGGAGTACAATGTACGTATTCACTATGAGACCAAACATAAACACAGGAACACAGTGTTCGGAAAACATTGAATCAATGCATCGCAGGTTGCTTTCCCAACAATGTTTTTTACACAGAAGAAAGCTGAAAAGGAAGCTTGAATCAGGGCCAGTTACAAAGTAGCATATGCGTTAGCTAAAAGAGGAAAGAGCATTCACCGATGGAGATCTGATCAAAGAGTGTAATGATGGAAGCAGTGGGAGAGTTATGCCTAGAAAAAGCAAATTGTTCGAAATTCTCAGTCTTAAGCTATATACTGTTGCTTGTAGAATTGAAAATATAGGAAGCAATATATTTCATCATACTGCAGACAAGGCACGAAATTTTTCAGTTTTATTCTCTCGCGCTTGATGAATCGAATGATGTGTCAGACACATCACAACTCCTGCTATTCATCCGTGACGTCGACAATGAATTTAGTGTCACACAAGAATTAGCATCAATGCATAGCATACACAGCACAGGAACCGGAGAAGACATCTTCAAAGAATTGCAAAAAAAAAAAAAACTGTATTAGAATATAACCTAAGTGGAATAAACTACAATGCGTGATAATTGATGGAGGAAAGATCTTGTCTGGGGTGAAGAAGGGTTTGGTTGGACAAACCACAAAAACTTGAGGATGGTGGATTCTCAAGACCAATGCTTCTGCATTGTGTTATCCATCAGAAAGCATTGTGAGGAAACTATGTGGATATATTTTGCCTTCTGAAACCGGTTGTTTGAGCAGTGAATTTCATTCGATCTCACTGGCTTAATTATCGCGATTTTCTGAAAGAAACTGATTCTGAGTTCGTTGACTTATTATACAGCAGTTCGATGGCTTAGTTGTGGAAAGGTTCTACCACGGTTCTTTCAGCTCAGAAAGGAAATTGATTCATTTCTCAGAGATGAATCGACCCGAACCACTTTTATAAAAGCTAAATAACTTTGGAAATTGGCATTTTTTGCAGACGTGACAAGTCATATGAATCGAGTCTGAAGTTGCAAGGTGAAACAAATTTGATTTATGATCTTTTCACGCAACATCTATTCAAGGCAAAATTGATACTATTTGAAGGACATGTGAAAGTTTCCAACTTGGTTCATTTCTCATGTTATGAAAAGTTTCATGAAAAAAGTGCGGCAGAATATTCTTCATTTGCAACAGAAATCATTAGTGACTTGCAAAAACATTTTCAGAAACGATTTTCTGATCTTGATGGAAAAACAGATAAAATAAAGCTGTTTCAAAATCCATTTGACTGCAGTGTTGCAACACTGCCAAGTCAGTTTCAAATGAAAATTATTGATCTCCAATCAGAAAACATGCTGAAAGAAAAGTATAAAGAAGGAAATCTGATATAATCTTATAAATCTTTACAGCCTCAACAGTTTCCAAATTTGAAGCGAGTTGCTTCTGGATTCGTATCAGTTTTTGGTACAACGTATCTTTGCGAACAAACACTTTCAAAAATGAAGTTTGTCAAGTCCAAATATTGCACAAATTTATCTGACAAGCATTTGAAGTCCATTCTAATAATTGGCTCCTCAATCTTGAAAACTCAGCTCACCAATATTTTGAAATTAAAAAACCAGTTCCATCTTTCCTATTAATCTTGTGCAAATTAATCTTGTACATATCAGCTTTTCTCATTTGCATTTCAGTAATTGATTATACCGTCAGAGTATTGGCTTATGTTTGGCATTTTTACTCATAAATCATTTCTCAATTGTTTCTTCGTAATTGTCACGTTCCTCTTTTTTCTGAATCATATTATGCTGATTACAAATAGGGTCCAAATAAAAATTTCATTTATATTTATTTATAAGACTGATTTTTTTCTTTGGCTGCGAAAATGTGTAAAATAACCGACGTAGCCCTCTTAGTGAAAAGTTTGGAGATCCCTGAATTCTACAGTATTAAATAAGGCGACAAGAACAATGGCGGAGCCAAGGGTGGGCTTGCGGACTCTTCGGCCCCCCAAACTTCCATAGCCCCCCCCCCCAATAAAAATGGTAATAATAATAACGCGCCTTCATAACAAGTTTCTTGGCCCCTCCTTCCAACCATATAGCCACCCCGTAACTCACACCCCCCCCTTACAGAAATTCTGGCGCCGCTGTAGAGGGGCAAGACATCAGAAGTAGACAACAGAGATGATTTCTATTAGGTAAATGCTGTCTCGTCAGTCTGTAGTTCTACGACAGTGCAATAAAGAACAGTGATAACGGTAAACTTCTTTGGGACAAAATTGCTCAGGCGTTTAGAAATGAGAATGCATTTTTAGTGGGAGATTTTAACTTTACCCAAATCGATTGGAACCATTTGAGAGGTAATCTTGAGTCTAGCATCTTTCTTGATATGGTACAGGACTGCTGTTTAAAACAGTGTGTCAGAACCAGCTAGAGGAAATAAGCTCCTGGGCGTCTTTCTGGCAAGCAATGATTCTCTTATAGACAATATTGAGGTTAATAAAACCTTGGACAAAGCGATCACAAATCACTTTGTTTCATAACAAAGTTAAAGTTTCCAATTTTCGCTCTGCAGATTATATGTTGCTGAAAGACTACTCGAGAAGTGTAGACTGGGAAACCCCACTAGATATTATCGTGAGGGAGATCAGACAGGAGGTGTGATGGTTGTCAAAATGACATTTTCCAAAGCATTGTACAAGCTGGCCAATCTTGTACAATGGCGAATCAAAAGAGGTGAGGATCACCTTATTGAACAATATATTCAGTTTGAGAGAAGTTTTAAAGGAATAAGGAAAGTGAAAATATAAAATGAAATTAAGGTTGCGAATTAATCAAAGACCAAGCTTAAAGGTTTCTTTTAGGTATACAGGAATAAGATCTGGGAAAATATATGCCAACTTTGATGTGACTCATGTTAGCTTCAAGTTAGTTACAAAAAAGATACAAACGAAATCTCAGAAATCAATAATCATACTGGTTAGGACGAAAAGAAATTATGCAGTATTACAGTCACTAGTGATATGGTCCTGAAACAACTAGAGAGACTGAAACAAAGTAAGTCACTGGCCCCTGGTAAGCTATTTTCAATGGTTCTAAAGTAATGTGAGGAGGAACTTAGCAAACCCTTAGCAAGTCTGAACATTGTTCAAGACTATGCAGCTGAACTTTTTTCGAGACTGTTGGACTGACCACCTTAAAACTACTTCAAGGGTGATGGACTGATTACACCATCTCTGCACCTCCACTGCTTCTGCTGTCTCCTCCGTCTTCGACTGAAGAAGTTTACTGTGTAGGTGAAACGTTTCGAAATAAAAATACCAAATCGTTGCCCTTCTCTTAACTAACTGTCGGTGTTGCATGGCCAGTAAGCCTACCGCTGTGATCCTTCATTCTTACGTAAGAGAGGGATGGGTGAACTGTCAGACGGCTTTTGACGGGCTGGATCCAAATAGTGTACTGCTAACAATGGTGATGTAAAGATACGTGCTGCAGGAAAAGCTGTTATTTGGTCAATGATTTGCTCTTTGTAGAACATTATCACAGCCGAACTTCATGACTTGAAAAAGATAGAAACTTTGTCGCCCAATAAAAACGTGTTCAGCAAGACACTTGACACGGCACCCTATAAGAGTCTAATCCTCAAACTGATAAAACAGTCAGGGATAACGCGAAGAGAACTTCGCTGAATCGAGAAATACCGAAGGGATAATAACGTAATTGATAAAGATAGTCCTGGTAGTAGAATCGAACTCCATACACAGTTTCAAGAATATATATGACGTGGACAGAAGTTTAGTATGGTCGATCGTTCGTGAGCAATTAATAGACGGGTCTATGAACAGACTCAACTCTTGCAACCACAAGTAGGTGAGTACAACTGAGTTCAGTTTCAAGAGTATAAATAATTAAGATGCATGGAATTATTAATCAGTCGATTATCAGGGGCCAGGAGTTAAGAGTCGACCAACACACACCTCAGAAAGAGCACACAGGTGATTAGAGCACACACCCGAATGATGTCCAGATTCGATTCCCAGGCAGGAAGAAACATATGGGCAAGTCTCATTACGCATGCTACCCATACTTACCTATCAATAAGTACTATGGCATTACTAGACTGTTGTGGGTTGCATCCTGGGTACAATTTTTTTTAAATGTAATTATAAAGAAAACTGGATGATACAAGTATAGCTTTGCTACCATAAGTACTAAATGATAATTTCACTCTCACTCTCTCTCTCTCTCACACACACACACACACACACACACACACACACACACACACACACACACACACACACACACACACTCACTTACATACGTACGCGTTACGAAACTTAAAGATCCAGAAGTTTGCAATGAGATTTGTTCCTGAACTATTATTATTATTATTAGGAGTAGTAGTAGGGTGCTAGTAATAATAGTATATGAATCACTAAATCCGTGTGGGTCACTCAGCACAAAGCCTAACAGAGGTTCGATCTTCCGTCCGGTAGTCGAGAATCAAAAATTCTACGCTGGAAGCCAAGACTTGAGAAGCTGGACTAGGAAAGAGACTTAAATAGCTCAAACTAACACTACCAGTAAAGATAAAAGACAAGGAGGACATGATCACGATAGAATGGAAAGAGACAAGAGACTTGATATGCTATGATGCAGCCAGACACTTGGGTGGTACACAATGTAAAGGAAGATACCGATAAACCAGCGAAATGTTAGATAATACTGGAACAAGAAGGATTAAGAGGGCACTGGAGTGAAGGATTAAGAGGGCCAGGAGTCGGAAGAATGGTCGTTAGTAGTCAAGAGGTTTAAGCCAGAAACTATGACTCGACCCCTACAAAGCCAAGCAGGCAAGGACTTGGTGAGTTCACACACAAGTAGGATGTACACGTTCTCTTAATATAGACTGTTTTGCTGCATGTGGCTTTGTCCAGGTTAACACACAAACACGCGATTAGTTATGATTGCAGTAATGATAATTATAATAATAATTCATGAAGCATATGCAAGAATAGCTTAGAAAAATTCAATGAGCGCAACCCCTGGTAATGTTTGTGGACTGGCTGCAAGACTTCAAGCATGTAATCGCATTAGGAAATATTCAGCATCACTCACGTATGAGACCAACGGCTTAAGTGGGTGTATTGACGGGAGTAAGATGTAGTGGTGCTCTGGCGACGAGAGTTCGTTCTTGTCCTACCACTGACCGGAACGTGTTGCTTCGTAATTTCTGCTGGGTAGCTAAAATGTTCTAAGTGAACGCATTTTCATGCATTCATCAATAATAATAATTAAGTCAAGACGAAACTAGATCTTAAAAGATGCTTACCCAACTCTGTTTTTTTTTCTATAACTCATATTTTTCAACATTGAATTCCAATCACTCCTTGTTCCTGCTCGTCCTACCTCAGTCTGCCCTTGTCTACTCCATCAATACTCTTAAGTATCTCATAAGTTGTCATCACGTCTCTGAGCCTTCGTTCTTCCAATGAATAAGGTGCAGTGTGCGTGTGTATTTGCTAGCTCCATCTGTTTGTACTCACCTCTTCCCAATTGAGGGGGTTGAGCCCAGGTACTAGGTTCCGATTCGTGACGGGTCATAACCGAATTAACTCAGTCTCTGGTGTATGTGAACGAGCACATACCTGTTCTAAGGTACTGGATCAAATGCGTATTTGAAGTCTAGGAAAATGCAATCCACCTATCCCTTTCTTGTTGCGCTTATTTTAATTTGTCTTAGTACTCCAGAAAGTTGCCTCGCCATCTCTGAATCCATATTAGTTACTGCTTCTGAAACCTCGTCTCTCCATACGTTGTACCACTTTCCTGATAATTTTCTTCATTACCTTTCAATATATGCATGCTAGAGTAGCTGGTCTGCAGATCAACGCTTCCTATTGTGCCTGTTCTTAAATACAGAGACTACATTTGCTGTCTTCCAGCTCTTTGGCAAATGTCCCGCATCCATTGACTTAATGGCAATCATAGCTAGAGGTTCAGACAATGCTTCTTCACTCTCTCACAGAATTCATGGCGACATTTTTTTTCAGACCCCATTCCTTTGATGTATCCAGGTGCATCAAAATTTTCTTTACCTCTTCCCTAGTTGTGTGGATGGTATACAATATCTGTTGTTGTAACCTGTGTCTTTCTGGCATTGCCTATGTTTTCACATCCTTGTCATTGTTCGTGAGCTATCTTTCCTTCAGGATGATGTGTGCGTGTGTGCGTGCGTGTGTGCGTGTGTGCGTGTGTGTGCGTGCGTGTGCGTGCGTGCGCGCGAGCGTCGTGCCGATTAAGCCGAACCGGCGAGTTTGACCTATTCGGCAAGGGTGATCACTGCTGAATAAGCAGAATAAAAATTTTTTTGCTATAAATTAGCGGAAGTAAATCTGAACTTAACAAAAAAAGTATATATCATTCATTTTATTCATTATTAAATAAATTTAAACTGGTATATACAGGATTTAGCTAAAAAAAAATTACTTTAGTTTAAGTTAGGTTAGGTGAGGTTTCTAAGTTCGGTTTGGTGCAAAAATACAAACATTTTTATACCATTGTCAATGAAAAAGATTTATTAATGTAAAAAAAAAATTGGTGAAAAAGTCCAATTTTTTAAGGAAGTTCGGCGTATTCCACAAGTTCGGTTTATTAAGCATGATATATATATATATATATATATATATATATATATATATATATATATATATAATATAAAAACACACAGTGGACACGAATTTGTTCCCATAAGTACAAATATAAGTTAGATTAGTCGTTTCAGACCCCAAAATACACTTACAAAAGCTCTTACAATAATACACTTACATAATTGTTCGTGTTTGGTGGTGAACAAAAACCGAGGGTCCACTGTATATAGTATATATATAATGCTTTAAATAAGTACACTCCATTGAATTTTTTTGTACACATACATAGTGCAAAATGCGAATATCTTGTTTCCAATTAGTACTAACAAATGCAATATCAACTTTACCCTGTTGCAGTCATTATGGAAAAAATACTCGTGAATATGCCTGGTGTTCAGGTACAATTATATTCTTGGGAACGTCTGTTGAAATATAAAGAACAGTGATATATGAAAAAAGAATTTATATTTGTTGGTCGTAAATTTAGTGGTTAGATTTCACAAGATACCGACAAGAGTGTAAAGAAAATTTTTGAAACATTAGGGAACTCTGATGAGACTATATTTTCTTCACCAGGTACTATATCAATTCCATACAGAGGCTATGAGAGAAGATTAATATTTAGTTGGTGAGAAATATGCGTTACGGGGCTGGAGGCCCCGTAACGCATGATGGAAGTGTATTAACAATTCAAGACAGATCTTGCCAATTTGGTGGAGATATTGACACTTCATGAGTTTAATGCAACTGTATTTGAAGTAGTAATTTTCACAGATTTAAAGCATCGTCGTTCTGCAAATCCTCCTCCACGATCGTCTTAGCATTGATTCATTTCATAAAATGATTTTGATTATTAATGTAAATAACTCATGCATTATTCAAATGGTCCACCCTGCAACAGGTATTCAGAATATAAGTGTCTAGGTTTCTTGCCGTCTTTCTCACTTCATCCACCACATGGAATTGTACCAACTCCTGGATTAGTTTCAATCTGTCTTTCAGGTTTCTTGTGAAGTCCTTAATGATAATAATGGTGGTTATTGCAACTTAGAATTTGCAGGTGGATAGGACACTGTCTACATTATTTGCTACGTCACTCTTGGGAAGAATGATGAACTTGTCTGGCAATGCTGCAGTTAATGGGGAACTGAGAAGGGAAACGAGGTTTAGCGATTATTAGGTGTATGAATGTGTACTCGTCTTCGAAGTACTGAGGGTTATTTACACTCACTCTGTTATCAAAAAGAAAGATGTTAATTGGCACTGAGGTTCGAGTAGAAATGCATTATATTATCTTTTTATTTGTCTGCGATTCGCTTTAATATAATAAATATTTGCCAGCATCTGCACAAAAGTATGTCAGTGAAAGTCAGTTTTTTCTTCACAATCATCTGCCTCTCTTTCTTTGGAAGAGATGGATAATCGAAGTGCGAAGAAAAAGAAATATGAAATACAGGAAGAAAAGAAAGAAGACAATCAATCTTCGGTCTAATAACCAAAAATAATGTAAAAAAAAAAAAAGCTGAGCGTTATTTACCTTGGAGTCCTTCCGATCCTTCCATAGGATGAGAACCACAACAGTTTAATAAAACACAAGTACTTATTTCCTGTGATGTGATCACGTACAGGTGTAAGAAGACTTCTTCCACACTTCTCGTCTCGAAATCTATCTCAGGAGCTTTTTTGTGGTGACTCGCTCGTTCTACCAATAAACTACGATGATGAGCAGCAACAGTAAGCGAGGACATCAGTAGCATAGCATTAGTAATAGTAATAATGGAAATATAGATTTCCTGTCTTAAAATACTAAAAACACTAATAAATAAAAATTCAAGCAATAAGCTTCTCCTCTGGTATCTCCAGAACTCGACAACAAACTTGCAACCCAAAGCATGACACGTGCCGTCAATGGGGTTAATGTAGCGCCAGTGGACGGAGGTGTTGGGAGGGGATGAAGTGGGTACAGAGACAGAGGCAACTCAACCACACACAGACACACACACACACACTCCTCACTGACTACCAACACAAACATTCCCTTGGTAAACATACACTTGACACCTTGGTCTCCTCCATGCATGCCCTCACATTCACTCTTCATCTGAGAGACTGATGGTCAGTGTGTTCCATCCGGGTGGTTCAGTGTCATTATTGGTCATATCTGTGTTACAGAGAGGAGTGAAGCAAATTTATGGGCTCAATTTCAAGGGGTGTCAGTAAAGAGGTTACAACTGCAGTTATGTGAACAAAGCAAGTATCACTGTTGGGAAGAGAAAACGTGAATGTCTTTAGCTCTTCAGTCTATATTTGTCAGGAAAATTGAAAAGGTGAGATAAGTAATAATAAATTATGAATAGTTTGAAAAGATCGTTATTGCCTGAAAAGGAAGGAATACACTTAAATAATGTTCGATATCTATAATTTAATGGCAAAATATTTACTGAGTATTTTTCTTTATATAATGGGGGAATTTTAAATGCATTCATGAACTTCGTTCTTTGCATTTATATAATGGGGAATTTTAATGCATTCATGAACTTCGCTCTTTACATTTTCATTAATCATGCAGTCTTAAACCTCTTCTAAGATTAGTTTGCTAACAAAAGACAAGTCAAAGATATAATTTTGCGATTTTGGCACCAGTGCCACTTAGGTTAGTTTTCCTCCCTCATTCCTTCTTTGTTAGCTAAAGGCACACAGAAGCAGCTGACGATACATTTAGCAACGCTTCGTTCTCAAGGTGTTTTATTAGGCCAAT
The DNA here is from genome assembly GCA_009830355.1 of Cherax destructor. Lineage (NCBI taxonomy): Eukaryota > Metazoa > Arthropoda > Malacostraca > Decapoda > Parastacidae > Cherax > Cherax destructor. The sequence continues at coordinate 20,993 of WNWK01009993.1, forward strand.
ACAAACAATACAAAGACACAGGAAATATAAAGGAACATGGTGAGGAGCAAGAAGTAAGAACATAAGCGCTGCATTAGGCCATGGAAGTAGTAGTATTAATAGTAATAGTAGTAGTAGAAGCAACAGCAGTAGTAGTAGTAATAGTAGTAGTAGCCGTCTCCTGACTTGCTGTCAGGAGACGGCGGGGTTTTTAGTTTTAAGGATTCGTGCTAATATTTCAAAGATGATGACACTGCCTTTATTCTAGGTAATTGTGTTTGAAATGGAGATTAATGACGCGTCAAGGCAGTTTTGTTTGAGTGTGACTGTTCCTTTAATCACTAAGCGGGTGTTATGCCATCCCACCAAGTGGCTGGTGATATTCCAGTGTTGTGTACATGAGTTGTTCTAGTTGTCTCATTAGCTCACAAAATTGTGTTCGTTTAGCAGTGTCCCTAGGTATATTATATATATATATATATATATATATATATATATATATATATATATATATATATATATATATATATATATATATATATATATATATTTATATATATATATATATCAATAACAACACTGCGACTAGCCGAGGATTCGAACCCATGTCGTTTTGGCCCGCCTCACGGTGAGCGAAAATCACACATGACACTCTAACCCACGGGACCACGCAATCCTACAACAACCAAACACACAGAGGGTGTGTTTTTTACCTTGATCCGAGGACATACGGTGGTGTGGGTGATATCAAAATATGCAAGAAAACCACTATGAAAAAATAGAGAAATTCCAAGCGCTTTCGTGACTACTCTTTGTTAGTGTGATGTGACTGTGAGGTGTAGTCTTGCCCCTTTATAAGTCTGCTTGTCATGTTTCCTTTTATAGTTCCTTGATAATGTGAGTAGTCACGAAAGCGCTTGGAATTTCTCTATTTTTTCATAGTGGTTGTCTTGCACATATAATATATATATATATATATATATATATATATATATATATATATATATATATATGTATATATATATATATATATATATATATATATATATATATATATATATATATATATATATATATCTTAGTGAGTACACACTAGGATATTTTAATCAGAAAATGTTTATAGTCTGGGATTTGATCAAGTGATCAAGGTTACCTAACTGAAACGTTTTCTAATAAATATGTCCTAGTGTTTGCTCTCGTTTCTTTTTTTAAACCATTTGTCGGTATTAATTACCGAGGTTTACACATTCTTCTGTATTTCAATGAGTATAAAACAAACAACACGAGTATGTGTTATTTGCATTTATATGAAGCACACAAGGAGGAGAAAAAAAATGGAATTGTGTTGTAGATTTTTCACTGGAGATGACTTACATTTTGCAATATACTCTTTGCATTATCTGAATTCATTAAATTTATTACAACAGAAATTATTTATCCTGCATTTATATTGCTAAATATAATTAGGAAATACGACACGTAGGATAAAAGAATTTGTTTTATTATTACAACATTTAACCTTAGAGGTTTTTCGTGTTTAGTAAATATAGAAAATACTGACATACATAAAATGCTGAGAATGTAGACTCATCAGGTGCAAGATACGTTGAGTGAGGGTGAGGTCAGGTGAGGCTGAGGTATACGGCATCTAAGGTCAGGTGGTCTGAAATCCACTGCGTAACTACGGGCTTTGTGTATGCTCAGTTAAATGTCACCCATCTCTGTACAAACATTGTGTGATGTTTAAATAACAATAATAATAATAATGTGAAGGAGGGGTGTTAATGTTGCAGTTTTATAAGTGTAGTGTGAGGGTGCCTCTGGCAAGACAGTGATGGAGTGAATGATTTTTTTTTTTGTTTGGGCCACTCTACCTTGGTGGGAAAAGGCTGATGTGTTAATAATAAAAATAGTATTATTAATGAAAATTTTCATCTCGTCCTGTTTTTTTCAGTTACAAACGATGAACATAATATGAATAACAAAAAAGGCACAATACCGTGACTGGAACAATACACACACAACCCGCACATATAAAGAGAGGAGTTACGACGACGTTTCGTCCGACTTGGACCATTTACAAAGTCACACTGACACACATAACAAGGGGAAGGGGTATATATAGGCAGGCAGACGGGGGGAGGGGCACTGACACTGTGTCCAGTGTGACTTTGTAAATGGTCCAAGTCGGACCAACGCGTCGTAAGCTCCTCTTTATATGTGCGGGTTGTGTGTAACATAATATCAAATCGATGATAAAAATAACAAATTGAATAGCAGTGAAAGTATGAAGGAATAATAAGTGAAGACATTAAAATAAAGTCTGTGTGCAGTGGTAAAAAAAAATACTATCTGAAGCAGAGAAGTTTAGTGGATTCTAATTCCCTCCCCTCATAATTTATTCCAATCCTTGATGACGCGCCCTGAAGAGTATTTAGTCGAACAATGCAGGTGCACAGTCAGCATTTTTCGCTACAGACTCACCGAAAGATAACAAATCGTACGAATCTATCAAATGACAATAACACATACGATAAATTGACCAAAATCCCTCCTAACTGTAGGTGCCAATCTTAACAAAGATATAAGAGTCATTGGAAATAACAAACAGGACAGTGACATTCTACTTCAATTCAAAACAACAAACCCAGGACTCACAAGCAGGGTGTACCATTAAGATCAATCATGTCCAGCAGAGGTTTATTTTCATACAAATTAAGAAAATGGTTAAGTGGTCTTCTGTCTCCTTTCCTCGGTAAGTTTTCCCAGTCATATTTGATATTTTACTGAAAAGGCTAGAAATATCAATCTGCATAATAAAAGGACGTTAAGTCTGGATGTGGAGTCATTGTTCACTAGAGTACCAGTCGAAGATGTCTTGAGTTTCCTCGCTGCCAAATTGCTTCTACTTGAAAAGGAGTTCCCACTATCCATCCAGAAAATCTTAACCCTCACCAAATTATGCGTTTCTACCAATGTTTTCTCTTTCAACTATGAATTCTTTAAATATAAATTTGGTTGCAGTATGTAAAACTCACTCCCTTACTTGCAAATCTGTCAGTGGAATACTATGAAATTACCATACTTCCTAGCATCAAACCACCACATGATCTGGTACAGATCATGTCTGCTGCATTGTTCCTCGATTCTTATGTTCAGGTACGTTGATATCTTCATATGGGACGACAGCTGGTGCAGTTTTGGCACTGAGAATCTTATCCATCTTATTCAAAGTTGAATGGGAAACTTCAACTCCTTGATGTGCTCCTCACGAAAAATAATGATCATGTTGAATTTTCAGTTTATAGGAAGCCAGTCCACACTATGTTCGATTCTACAATTAATATTCAATGCAAATTAAAAGGAACACTGTCTCAAGCCTGTTTTTACACACACTCAGGATATGCAGCCCTTCAGAGTTGGACAATAAAAAATAAATCCTCAGAGCACAATTCTCTAAATTAGGATACTCTGACTGGTTCATCAAACGAGGTGAAAAGAAAACAAATATCAACTATTATAAAACCTCAGCTCACAAAAACTCAACTTCATCCACCAAATCGCAACTCATGGTACTCTACCACCATGGTACGGTCAATCGTCTCAGCAAAGTGACCAACATAATCACTGTCTTTCCTAACAAACTGGGGGAATCCTTTTTCCAAAAAACATCAGCATCCATTTCCACAAGACACACCCGGAGTCTACTACATACCATGCAAACACTACAGCAAAGTATACATCGGGCAGACAGGGCGAATTCTATCAACAAGGATCACTGAACACGAGAGGGCGATACGTTATGGATAAGAGAATTCAGCTATTTTTCAACACGTTAACAACAATAATCCCACTATTCATAGGGAAGCTGCAGACACCAAACACAAATCTCAGTGCAGCTGCAAACGCAAAATCAAACAATCTGATGTCATAGCTACCATGCCTAATTTTAATCTCTCACAGGGAAAATAAAAACCAGATAGCTTTCTCTCTCTCTCTCTCTCTCTCTCTCTCTCTCTCTCTCTCTCT
>WNWK01009993.1:37500-62500 GCA_009830355.1 Cherax destructor
ATAAAATTCTTTACAGCCTTCAGTAACTTACTACCTATTCCATACACTGCAAATTATATATATATATATATATATATATATATATATATATATATATATATATATATATATATATATATATATATATATATATAAACTTGATTATAAGGTTAATGTTGCCTCATGGATTCTCGATTCGCTGCTGAGCGATGGGTAAATGGAAGGCATTTCTTCCCCCGTTTATCTAGATATATATGAATCATTTGGTGCTGTATGCCAAGCTGGCAGTAATACACTTATGATACCAGGATGCCTGACGTAGCCGTCCCCATCATAATGCAGTTTAATAGCTTCCGCACAAACACGAATATCAGACTTTATTAGACAAGTCTCGCCCACCACCCGGGATAACAAGCTGCAATGGAAGTCTATTTTTTATCATAGAGGCAACAGCAGTCTGCAACGTATGTGTAACAATATTCCAAGCTGCGGACACGGGAAGATGTAGGAAGAACAGAGGAAAAGAAGTAAAGGAAGAAGGAAGTGTAGGAGGAGTATCAGCAGCAGAATAAGGAAGTGGAGGAGAAGGAATAGGGGCAGGAACAGAAGAGAGAAATGTAGAAACTGAAAGACGAGGATGAATATGAAGAGAAATCGATGAAGTTATTTTTGGTAGTCGAAGTGGTAGGAGGAGTATGAGATGGAAGATGAGAGGGAGGAGTAGGAGGCAGGTTCCAGATGGTAGCCTCCCCAGGAAGATATATCCTGCTGGGTATAATTCATGGTGTTTGAGAGGCGGTGTACGCCGGGGTGAAGTATTGCTGCCACTTCCGATAAAAAGAGGCATTCTGTGTCGTTGAAAAAGCCCCAGTGAAAGGCAATATATAAGATATATATCCTGCCAGGATCTATTGTTGACATGCGTCTATTTTGCTGTTGTAATTCACGGCGCTGATATGAGAGTATAGTGACGCTCACGAGGTTGTAATTCAATGCCTGACAACGAGGCTCATATACTCTACATTCAAAGTTAAAACAATCTGAGATTTCACATTATTGTAGCTAAAACGAAATGAGGGAAATTAAATGTTGTGTGGCATGAGCTGGCGATTTAATAGTTATCACATTGCCAATGAGGTCACAGGTTTGCGTCCAGACAATTTATTTTCTCTCATCTTATTCTGTTCACAATAATGTAACATCTCAGTTTATATTGACAATGAATGTGATGCCATAGTTTACTTCGGGATCTTTGTTGAATGTGATTTTGAGCATCACTTTGAGACTGTTAGGATTGGAGTGGAGGTTAGATTTTGAAATTTGTTTGGAAGTTGTAATGGAAAAAAGGCGAGTATTTTTTTTATTGTGGGTCATACAGTGCATGGAATGGTGAAGGCTTGATTCTCTTTTTATTAAGCGCGAGACAGACACGCTGCCATTTAGTATGCGTTTATCTCTCTGGGAAACAGGATTAGAGATGGATTCCCTGAAGTATGTAAGTGTATACAAACACGTTTGTATTCATCCTGCTGTGTTGTCTGGGTGGTCGAATCTCACCCACTGGCTGACTCCCATCCCTCTTTTAACTGACTTTGATCTGTATTATTCACAGGTAAGACAAAGAAACGTGTCGTGTTTCATGAACCCATAGCCCAATTTGCTTATTGTAACTCCCAACAGTCTGATGCGTTCAGGCCAGCCTTAATACTAGGCCTCTTATGTAAAACATTTGAAAGAATGATATTTAGTATACTATGCTATATAATCAGACTCCACCTTTCACATCATCTCAACGGTTTGTGAAAGGGGTAAATTGTGCAGAATTATATTACCACCTTTTTCGCAGGACACTTTTCTAATAGTTTTTACCACATTTCGTGATATAAAAGCTGCATTTGATATCTCAAACAGAGCTGTTATCCTGCAAGATAACCTAGTGAGTTGGATAATAGGTTATAGGTCAAATAAAATATCTCTTGTTATCTACCAAACTTTTAGAAGTGAGAATAAATACATGTCCCTGGGTAAACCACGGGAATGAGTACTCGGTCCATGCTATTTAATGTTCTGATTAATGCTCACCTAAATTTTCTACCTATTTCACCCAGACATAACTATAAGCTATGGTGATTACATTATGTTTCGCAGAAGAGGCTGCAAGTACCATTCTTGATGAGGTTCGGGTAATTTGTAATCAACTAAGCCTCTTCATATATTAATCAAAGACTAAGATATTGACAAGCAAAGACATGCCCACCCATTTGTTTGCAGGGTGAAATCATTAGCTATGTTAAATCTTACAGATGTCTTGATGTACACGTACCCACCAAACAGCAACTAAATAAGAAACGCAAAGATAGGATAAATTCTCCCATAGCAGTTGGTTGTTACAACCCCTACTACGGTCGTAATGCAGAAACAGTGAATAATATAATTTATATTAGATCCTTCAGTGACTATACTACACTCCTAATAATGTTAGATAAGGAAAATTGTCTCCTGCCCTAGTAGCTAATGCAGAATTATTCTTGGCTGTCCTAAAACTACCAAGGTTCTTAATGTGAGAAAGGCGCTTGGTAGTATCAGTGACAGGGCCATTGAGATTTACACTACACTTGGTATCAGAATGCTATGAAGTGAGCCAGACACTGTCACTACAAATCATGGTAAATGTCTTGAAGTACATAACACTGATCTAAATGGATTGTGACAACATAGTCATATTTTGTTTTACAACCTTCACAAACTGTATATCTGTGGAAGTCTCTATATTTAATATCACGTATATGATAGCACCTCCCAAGAAGCTCGTCAATAGTAATCCCATTCTCAAATCACTTTCAGAGGCAATTGCTCAAGAAGAAATTTCTCGCTAAACAAATAATATATACTGAGAGATGTCAGCACAAGTCTACTGGCAGGGCTGCATCTGTTGTTGCCACCTCCCTAATGACCAATGTTGCCACCTCCCTAATGACCAATATTGCCACCTAATGACCAATGTTGCCACCTCACATAAAGGCTAACAACATGCTCAATGGAGAAGCCAGGTACAGATACTCCAAAATCAGAGAAAAGTGATTTAATATACAATTTTTATGGATTCCATCACACAATGAATTATTCCTTCAGCATAAAATTTATGAAGTAGCCAAAGGAAGTACCCAGAAGGAAAATGTAGAATATATCTTTGGTGTATCTGTGTCAAGCATTGGGAATAACATTAGAGAAAAGTAAATTCAAGCGAATGTCATCAGAATGCAGTCAGAAGACTGAGTAGATCTATCATTCACTATGAAAACATGAGCGTAGATAAGAAAGTTTAAGGAGCACCTTGTTATATGAGCAGACAAACGTAGTTGTAGCCAGGCTTAGGCTTGGTTACAAGTAATTCTGGAAATCTGGCAGGTACACAGATTATCAAAGTAAATGCAAATTATATGGTCAGTTTTATGATTGCTTCTTAAACACCGTGTGCTTCAGTGTCTGTTTGTTGAATACTAGACAGATAGACTAAGTATAATAACCTATGTGACAGGTCAAGGCATTTTATTAATGAAAGTAAGATACCAGATATCTTAAACAAGATGAGCTCCAGTTGACCCTTGTGGGGCCTGGTTCCTAGACCTTTTGTGTATCCATATGCTCTTGTGCTACCGTCCACAGGATGGATATGGGGTGCTCAATAAACTTGTGGAAGGTTCCTTGACGCTGGTGAGGGGCTCTTGATCTCGGGAATTGGATCTGTGCTCAGTTCGCTGAATTAAACCTGAATACCTTCCATCCTCCCCCCCCACAGGCGCTGTATAATACTACGAGTTTAGCGCTTCCCATTTGATTATAATAATAATAATTAATAAACTTATCGCTAAGCATGCACACATCTAAAAATCTAGATGCGTATAGTAGAATAAGACAACGTTTCGCTCTAAGGACAACTCCTTAAAAGAGAAATGTTTTTATCGGTAAAAGTTTTCTTCGCTACATGTATTATTATTATCATCTTCACGCCTGCCACCAGGACGACCTTCAGCCAGTTCACGGGTGTTGAGTGGCCATGTTGACACAAATGTAAACAAACTTTTAAACGTATGTACGTTCGCGATCGTGTGTGTGTGTGTGTGTGTGTGTGTACTCACCTAATTGTGGTTGCAGGGGTCGAGACTTAGCTCCTGGCCCCACCTCTTTCCCCTGCTCCATGAGCTTTATCATACCTCGTCTTAAAGCTATGTATGGTTCTTGCCTCCACTACATCACTTGCTAGACTATTCCACTTCCTGACTATTCTATAACTGAATAAATACTTCCTAACATCCCTTTGACTCATCTAAGTCTTCATCTTCCAATTGTGACCCCTTGTTTCTGTGTCCCCTCTCTGGAACATCCTGTCTCTGTCCACCTTATCTATTCCACGCAGTATTTTGTATGTCATTATCATGTCTCCCCTAACCCTCCTGTCTTCTAGTGTCGTCAGACCAATTTCCCTTAACCTTTCTTCGTAGGACATTCCCCTTAGCTCTGAACTAACCTTGTTTAAATTTTTTTGCACATTCTCTAATTTCTTGACGTGCTTGACCAGGTGTGGGTTCCAAACTGGTGCTGCATACTCCAATATGGGCCTGACGTACACAGTGTACAGAGTCTTGAACGATTCCTCACTAAGGTATCGGAACGCTATTCTCAGGTTTTCCAGGCGCCCATATGCTGCAGCAGTTATCTGGTTGATGTGTGCTTCCGGAGACGTGCTCGGTGTTATACTCACCCCAAGAACTTTCTCCTTGAGTGAGGCTTACAGTCCTTGGCAACCTAGCCTATACTCTGTCTGCGGTCTTCTTTGCCCTTCCCCGATCTTCATGACTTTGCATTTAGCGGGGTTAAACTCGAGAAGCCAGTTGTGTGTGTGTGTGTGTGTGTGTGTGTGTGTGTACTCATTTATATATGGTTGCAGGAGTCGAGCCATAGCCCCTGGCCCCGCCTCTTGCTGGTCACTACTCGGTCCACTATTTCACTGCTCCATGAGCTTTATCATACCTCTTCTTAAAGCTATGTATGGATCCTGCCTCCACTACATCACTCACCAGATTGTTCTACTTCCTGACAACTCTTTTACTGAAGAAATACTTCCTAACATCCCTGTAATTCATCTGAATTTTTAACTTCCAATCATATATGTTCCTGTGTCCCATCTCTGAAACATTCTGGCTCTGTCCACCTTGTCAATTCCTTCCAGTATTTTATACGTCGTTAACATGTCCCCACCCTCCTATCCCTCCTGTCCTCCAGTGTCGTCAGGTTGAGTTCTCTTAACCTCTTTCATAGGACATGCCGCTTAGCTCTGGGGCTAGTCTTGTTGCAAACTTTAGAACTTTCTTAAATTTCTTGACATGTTTAACCAGTTTTGAGTTCCATAGTGTGTGTGTGTGTGTGTGTGTGTGTGTGTGTACGGGGCATAAAAATATGGATGGAACACAGATCCACAAACATTCGCAAATTTAACCAGTAATATTGTGTCCTTTTTGTTGAATAAATATGACGGTAGTTTTCTGGGAAAAATGTGCACTAGTCTCCGGGCAGAACGTAACCAACTCATGTTGTAATGTTTGGAAAACAGTTCGTGCATTTATTTTGAGGGGCATCAATTGAAACAGAAATCATATCAGGGAATCAACGTAGCAGCGAGAAGCAGCATCAGTGTCGTCACACACTGGTAAACAGACTTGATTGCAACATTGTAGAAAAGCAAAGCCGAGTCTGCCGAGTGTTGAAGGTAAATTGTATCAAGTTTTATGTATGAAAGATGCATTGAAACAAATCTTTATACATTATCACAACGGTTGAGAAGGTAGAAGGGAAGAAGGAGGTAGAAGAGCCAGGAGGGATGGATGGAGAGGCAAAGTAAGATAAGCAAAAGACATGCTGGTGAGTCTGGTACCATGAATACTTTCTAGAAGAAACATTGTTATGGTTGTTTGTTGTTGTTAGTTGTTGCTGTTGGTTGTTGGTTGCTGTTATTGGTTGTTGTTGATATTTATTGATTGTTTGTCGTCGTCATGCACTGAAAGTGCTAAGCCCATAACGTTCATTCAAGACCGCAAAAGGAAGGACTTGAAAAAAAGTGTTGCATGAGGCACTTGAAAATGAACATATATGAAAAAATATATATCTAAACGTTAAGTAGCAAATATACTGTTATCATTATCCTGTTCTATTCCACTTATAACCTTAATTATTAAAGGGGTGGAGGGGTAAGCCAGTGGAAGGCCACAGTTAGGTAACCAAAAGCTCCAGCGGCGGGTCATCATAACTGTTCACTACCGAAAAGGAAACATATATAAAGGATTCTGATGAAAAAATCGATCGCATGACTTCATATCAGGAACATATATACTGAGAACCATCCTATGTTATCACCTAACAATGCCCCGCGCTCCAGAAATTAAACATTGATGTTTCAAGTGTTCAGACTAACACTGTTCACTTTCAACACATAACTTTCTAAGTCAGTCTTCACCACGAGTGATATGCGTGAATTCTTGAACCTTGCAAGTATTCACCTGTACACTACGCTGCCTGACGTATCAAGTTCGTATATATTTGGGATTAAATATATACCTTTATAGATTTATGCAGCACATCATAATGTAACGGAACTTAACCAAAAATGAAAAAAAGAATTTTAGTTGTAGATGTTTTGTAGTGAATCAGAAAACGAGCTATGTTAAATAAAAATAGGTTGCGTAAGAACATTCAAGTTCAAATAAAGATAAAAACTGCGTTTATATATACAGTATATATATATATATATATATTTTCAACAAGTCGCGTCTCCCACCGAGGCAGGGTGACCCAAAAGAAAAATCCCAAAAGAAATACTTTCATCATCATTCAACACTTTCACCACACTCAAAATAATCACTGTCAAAGTATGTATATATATATATATATATATATATATATATATATATATATATATATATATATATATATATATATATATATATATATATATATATATATATATATATACTGTCAGACACTGCAACATCATGGGATCTTGATACAAACGAATTCTTCAACACTTGTCCAACCTTTGGACGAAGACCTACTTCGACTAGTGGATGGTACCACTATGACCCAGACTCCTCCTGCTTCGCCTCACCTGACTACAGTATATAAGCCACTTCTACGGCCCTATGCTGTACTTTCTACAAGATTGATGGACTGAACACATCGACTCCAGGCCGAGGGACTGATTACCTCAAACTCCTCCTCTTCTTACAACTTTCTGCTTTGTATTGGACTGATGAAGCCACTGTGTGGCGGAACGTTTCTTCAATAAAGATTCCCAAATGTTTCTTAAGTGTCTTAATCTCCAACTATAAAGCATTATTTTTTTTATAAATTTTCCCTGCAGCACTCTGCATAATACTCTGCATTTCAGAAGAGGTTAAACGTAAATCATTTATTTTGAAACTGAATGGGAACACACGTGGGGTCAGTGTCAGCAGATCGAAACCATCAATGAACCAGATCTCTGCCATGGATACCTGATTTATGCAGCCGACGTGGCATGGTAATCTTGGAAATGTTACATCCGGTTAAATCTCCCGCAGCTACTGAAACTTTAGTAGACAATACTTGTGAATATTTGTATTGCCCTTCTTTAGACTCCCAGCTGTACGCGAGAAATTCATTCTGTGATAGAATATGTTCTGGAAAAGACCCGGGACTTGTACCTGCGAATCATTAACGTTCAAGATAGAATGTGACGGAAACATTGCTGTCTAGTTCCGGACATTTATTATAGGAAATTATATTATACGATTGGCTTCATCAGTCCTAATACAAAACAAGCTAAAACAGATTATTATATAGTGGACAGTGCAAGTAAAAAGTAGTAAGGAAGAAAAGCATCAAGTTGCAGAAAATAGGTTGGACAAATATAGCTAGCTTTTTTCCCACTATATAACTCCCATTCAGAATAGTGTAACAACACAGTGCGGATGCATCCAGTTTTTGTAATCGAGAAAGCTTACCTTGACATTATCCACGTTGACGACGGAATATAAAAAAAAAAACTAATTATTTTCAACATTCATTAGCTGCTATTTAGGGAAATTTTCACAATGGATACTACTAGGTGAGTACATTAGAGCAGCGTGTATATCACGCACCTAGCGAACACAGGATTGAAAATCCTGTACACCTCGGCCGTATAACCAGCACGGGTTTATTGCCTCTCATGAAAATACTATCTTAACTCCTTCACAATTTCCCTGAGTGAGTACTTGCAACTTGTAAAGTATGAGCGTCGAAGTACCTTTGTAATATCAGACTCTTACCAAATCCGTCGTCCACTTGATGTGCTCTTACAATGATTCATTATTGATTTCTCTGTTATTTTTCATCTGCATCCTAAGTTTTCTTCTTTTTTTTTCTTATTTCTGTTTTTCTTCTTTCCTCCCTCCTCCTCATCTTCCTCCTCCTTTTCTTCTTTTCTTCGTTTTTCTTTACATTCTTATTTCTGTTTTTCTTCTTTCACCCTCCTCCTAATCATCATCATCATCATCATCATTATCATCATCTTTTTCTTATTCCATTGTCTTTTCATCGTTGTCAGATATGTTACAGATTTCAAAATAATTATAATTAAACAGTCTTCCAATCCCTGACAGAATCTTTAGTTTTTGTAAATGCAAGACGGGGAGCCACCTCCCAGTAACCCCAATCCTTATTTAACAATACCTTAATTCCAGGCACGGTGTTATATCCCGTTATACTGCGCTGTAGTCCTGTTGCACTGTGCTTGGGCTGAATTATTCATGCTCCATGTATATATTCCTGCGACGTTGGATACCTGCTGGCTTATATTGGCTTGCCTTTGATCCAGCTCGTCTGGCGGGGCATACGACAGTCCGTACGGCGCCGCATATTGGTGAGCTTGCTCAAGGGCGGCGCTTAGTCTCATTGCAGTGTGTACTCACCTGTTTGAAAGGGGAGGGTGCTGCTTCTCATTTCTGTGTACTCACCTGCTTGTACTCGCCTTTTTTGTGTGTTTGCAGGAGAAGGGATGAATCTCAAATACTTGGATTCCGCGTCATCTTCCTTTCATTGGCGTTGTTGTTCTCTAGCCCCTGGGCCTAGAGAACAACTGTGGAGTCTGGCTACCTAGCGCGATCAATCTCTACATTACCCTCACACTGAAATAGTTTAATACTACAGGAGAGCTGAGCTCGTGGTTTCGAGTCGTTTTCTATTTATTTTACTGTTTATATATTGTTTGAAGTTTCCAGATGTAGCCTTTACTGACTTCTGCAAATAATTTAATTGTTCTACAACTGTTATGAGGACCTTTCTAGCATCTATTTGGCACTTATTGTATAATTCATAGCAAAACCCTTTTGTTTTCCCTGTTGATGGTGCTAAGAAAACTTTTTCATTAGGCCTTTCGCATTCTTTGATTATCTTATTCGTAGTTATCATCCTTCATTCGTAACTCACATTTATTTTAGTTCTGTTAGCCAGATATAAATGCGAATGACTTACTGATCATCAAACAAGCTGACCAAAGACGTAAGTCATTCGCATTTATATCTGGCTAACAGAACTAAAATAAAAATGTGAGTTACGAATAAAGGATAAACGCATCATATATGCCCTTACTGACAATACTAAAAAGATGTGATAACTACAGATAAGATGATCAAAGAACACGAAAGGACTGAAGAAAAAGTTTTCTTAGCACCATCATCAGGTAGAACAAAAAGCTTTTGCTATAAATATGTACGGAATGTGCGTTTTGAATTGACGTATGTAGAAACTATCACATGGAACCGTATGAAAATGGACGCCTGAACGCTTTTACGTCCGCTCTCTTTGTTGAGGTCAATAAAATGGATATACAAATTCACTACACAAACGCCAACTTGTCAAGATACAAGAGACATTTTTTACCGTACGTGCAATGTAATCTGATGCAAAAAGATTAACCAAATAAGATAAAGAAAAAATTTCTTGTTCTTTATATATCAGTCAGTAGGAGAGTATTAGAACGGACCAAAGAGAAGATCGTAGTGCTGAGGATACTTCGAACATGGCGGAGCAGTTCGAGACTGTGTGTATGTTGACATAATAAGAGATCTGGTTAGCAACGAGGCATCGGGAGCAGACACTTTCCTGACAACTAACGTAGAATATGGAGAGGAAATTTTAAAGTAGATTTCGCTTCTTTCTCGATAATAGACCAAGACTGACCAAAATTTAGTCTGAAGTTTCCACTTAAAGAAGCGGTTTCTTCTGCCAGGGGCTTTATCAATCCACTTCAGAGAAATTAAAGTGTATCACGCGGATCAAAGGTCAGGTGCTAAATGTGGGAAGTGAGGCCCATGTGATGGCTGTGCCATGTTTGGGCTGCATAAGCCTGTCGAGAACATCTGAAATCATAAAGCTGTCCAAATATTATTTGATGATCTTGGAAGTGGCAATAGGAGAGGAGAAGATTTTAAAACAGCGCCTATGTTGTTAGTTACTTTCTCTGATGTCTAGTAACATCTTTGAAGTTCATGAGATGCTTATGGGAGTTTCGTTGTACAGTGAAGGCATTGTTTAAATCGTCTCTTTGGCATACATACTTGTGTTCCGTGATATATTATCCCAAGCTTCTAGTGGTCTTCCCAACGTATACTTAGTAGCATCTTCCACATGGTATGGTAGAGGTGGAAACATTAGTTTCTTTTTGGTATGTTTTTCTTGGTTACCAAGTTCATAATAGTGCCGCATGTAAAGTTGGCTATGCTGTCCCATGTCGAGGATACGACAAACTATATATGGGGAAGACTTCTGAAAGCTTGGGACAATGTATCAGGGAACACCAGTAAGCTGGTCAAAGAGACGGTTTAGACAGCGCCTGCACTGTACAACAAAGCTCCTACAACCCTCTCATGAATTTTAAAGATACTCACCAGCACTATTGCTACTATAACATCCCATAAGATTCTGGCAGACTTATAATTTTAGATGTTCTGGCCAGGTTCCTCCTGCCCAAACTGGACACAGTCATCACATAGCCCCCACCTCCCTTCACAAGCAGCACCTGAAATGTACCTACGTTAAATACTAAGTCTAATTCATTTTCTTTGTTAGATTGATAAAGCCTTTGAAGAGAAAAAAACATTGCCGGACAGTGCGGGTGACAGGTACTGAGAACTTTTATTAGATGAGAGTTCTCAGGTGTTCTATAAAATTGTATGACACTGTTTTCACATTAATTAAGGCATATATTCCAGCTAATGCCCTAAAGGGAGAGAAAATAAATTTCCTTAATGTAGAAATATTGTCATTGAGTGAAGAAATAGCTGAGAACTGCAACAATGCCTCTTTCCCAACACGCGCTGCCAAATATGTGTACTCACCTATTTGTGGTTGCACGGGCCGTGTCACAGTTCCTGGTCCAGCCTCTTCGCTGGTCGCTACTAGGCCCAAGAGCTTTATCGTACCTCTTCTTAAACCTATGTATTGATCCAGCCTCCACTACATAATTTTCCAGATTGTTCCACTTCCTGACAATCTATGACTGAAAAAATTACCCCTAACATCGCGGTGACTCATCTGAGTTTTCAACTTCCAGTTGTGACCCCTTGTTGCTGTGTCACATCTCTGAAACATTCTGTCTCTATCCAGTTTGTGTTAGTTGCCAGTTGTCAAAGGCACTTGTTGATTCACACTTGGCTTGTGTGTGTGTGTGTGTGTGTGTGTGTGTGTGTGTGTGTGTGTGTGTGTGAAGGACAGAGAATGTGTATTTGCATGAGTGAATGAGATCAATAGCTACAGAAAATATACATACTGTATACAAATACCGCAGCTAGCTGTGTCGTTAATAGTATTAGCTTTAGGAATATTTTTTTCCATCAGGCAGCTAGGGGCCCAGATTTTACTAATGTACATGATAATAACTGGAGATTAATCTCGAACTCAGGCTCGTTAGAGTTTCACATGCAGTAACTGAACGACCCTGTGATTGAGGGCTGCGTGAATGACTAGAGAACTGGTAAGGCGATATCGATCGTGTGTAGTTAAAGACACACATGCACAGTTCAAGACACTATAAGGTCTACACACGTCATGAAAACTGAGCATTTTTGGCCTTTAATGTCTCATCGTTGACTGGAGGAAAACAAAATAACATTTTAGCTAATCATTAAAATTTATGACACGGGAAAAAATAATAACGAAGATACCAGTAGAATTTTTAACTAAGTGAAAACTAGCTTAAAAAAAAAATTAGTGAACGGAAAGCCTACTGAGAGGCTCGCAGATATGGAAGAGTCTACAAGACTTGAAAGTCGGTGTGGAAATGAAGCTAGGAAGATTGAGTCCACCAACGAGGAGTGGGCTTCATGTCATTTTTGCACTGTGTCGGCCCTGTGCTTATTTTCATTAAAAAGTAGAAAGTCATATGCATATTAGGACTATCAAGTCCCAAGTCCACCTGGTCCACCAGGTCCCTCACACCTGGTACCACCCACCAGGTCCCTCACACCTGGTCCATCAGGTTCTCACACCTGGACCACCAGGTACTCACTGGACCACCATTAACTACACTGGTCCATCAGGTCCTCGCACCTGGACCCAATACCAGCAGTAACTCCACTGGTCCATCAGGTCCCTCGCACCTGACCACCAGGTAACTCACACCTGGACCACCAGGTAACTCACACCTGGACCACCAGGTAACTCACACCTGGACCACCAGGTAACTCCTGACCACCAGGTACTAACTGGACCACCAGGTACCCACCTGGTCCATCAGGTCCCTCGCACCTGACCACCAGGTAACTTACACCTGGACTACCAGGTATCTCGCACCTGGTCCATCAGGTCCCTCGCACCTTAACCACCAAGTAACTCACACCTGGACCACCAGGTAACTCTCACATGGTCCATCAGGTAACTCACACATGATCCATCAGGTCTCTCGCAACTGGACCACCAGGTACCTCGCACCTTGTCCATCAGGTCCCTCGCACCTGGACCACCAAGTAACTCACACCTGAACCACCAGGTAACTCACACCTTGTCCATCAGGTCTCTCGCACCTGGACCACGAGGTAACTCACACCTGGTCCATCAGGTCTCTCGCACCTGGACCAACAGGTAACTCATACGTGGTCCATCAGGTCCCTCGCACCTGACCACCAGGTAACTCACACCTGGACTACCAGGTACGTCGCCCCTGGTCCATCA
Source organism: Cherax destructor (assembly GCA_009830355.1). Taxonomy (NCBI): domain Eukaryota; kingdom Metazoa; phylum Arthropoda; class Malacostraca; order Decapoda; family Parastacidae; genus Cherax; species Cherax destructor. The sequence continues at coordinate 50,722 of WNWK01009993.1, forward strand.
GGTTCCTCGCACCTGAACCACCAAGTAACTCACATCTGGACCACCAGGTAACTCACACCTGGTCCATCAGGTCTCTCGCACCTGGATCACCAGGTCTCTCGCACCTGGATCACCAAGTAACTCACACCTGGACCCCAGGTAACTCACATGGTCCATCAGGTCTCTCGCACCTTGACCACCAGGTACATCGCACCTTGTCCATCAGGTCCCTCGCACCTGGGCCACCAAGTAATTCGCTCCTGGGCCACCAAGTAACTCACACCTGGACCACCAAGTAACTCACACCTGGTCCATCAGGTCCCTCGCACCTGAACCACCAAGTAACTCACACCTGGACCACCAAGTAACTCACCCCTGGTCCATCAGGTCCCTCGCAACTGAACCACCAGGTAACTCACACCTGGACCACCAGGTAACTCACACCTGGTCCATCAGATCCCTCGCACCTGACCACCAGGTAGCTTACACCTGGACTAGGTATCTCGCACCTGGTCCACCAGGTCCCTCGCACCCGAACCACCAAGTAACTCACACATGGTCCATCAGGTCTCTTGCACCTAGACCACCAGGTACATCGCACCTTGTCCATCAGGTCCCTCGCACCTGGGCCACGAAGTAACTCGCACCTGGGCCACCAAGTAACTCACACCTGGACCACCAAGTAACTCACACCTGGTCCATCAGGTCTCTCGCACCTGGACCACCAGGTGCGAGACGTATGGGTAAGTAAGCTGTATTTCGTAAGGAAGTGAGGAGACGAGGAGAGGAAGTAAGGGAGAGAGAGAGGAAGTAAGGGAGGGAAGAGATAGGAGGAAGGAAGGAGAGAGTGAGAACGTAGATGAAGAAAAGGGAGGGGTGGAAAGGAGGAGAGAACCGAAGGGTAGGCAGAAAGGAAAAAGGGGAAGGAATGAAAAGGAAGGGATAAACAATTACAATACCGAGGCTAATTCAGCGTCCACCACCACCAATACTACAGCTACAACTGCCCTCAACGGTATTGTTTTCAGGCCTTCTCTTTTTCTCTCCCAGTTGTGACTTGACAATGGTCGAGGAGGAACCGAAACCTCGTCATATGGTTCCTGTCCTAGTGATCTTTTTTTTTTTAGTGAATGAATAGGACAGGAGGGAGGAGGTAAGGGTGGGAAGATTTTGAGAAGGTCGGCCTTCTCTGCCAAGCTGGCTGCCTCTTACCTGTGGTTGGGCATCATTCTTAATGAGTAGTGACAACCATGTTATTGTCTGCTGTTATTACGCCTTACCTGCCCACCACCCGCCATTCTAACACTCCTGACTATTTTTTTTCTTTATTCACTTCTGCCTGTCTGTCTTCAGACGTGTGTGTGTGTGTGTGTGTGTGTGTACTCACCTAGTTGTGGTTGCAGGGGTCGAGTCATAGCTCCTGGCCCCGCCTCTTCACTGGCCGCTACTGGGTCACGCTCCCTGCTCCATGAGCTTTATCATACCTCTCCTTAAAGCTATGTATGGAACCTGCCTCCACTACATCGCTTCCCAAGCTATTCCACTTCCCGACCACTCTATGACTGAAGAAATACTTCCTAACATCCCTGTGATTCATTTGAGTCTTCAGCTTCCAACTGTGTCCCCTTGTTGTTGTGTCCCATCTCTGGAACATTCTGTTTCTGTCCACCTTGTCTATTCATCTCAGTGTCTTATATGTCGTTATCATGTCCCCCCTATCTCTCCTGTCCTCCAGTGTCGTCAGGTGTGTGTGTGTAGATGAGCACACACACACACACACACACAAACCATCACTCACAACGCCTCGTCTCGTCACGAAGACCGATATTTAGCGTCATCAATAACGCACTGACGTATTCAAAATAACTATAAAAATATTCATCTGAGACATAAACCTCAGTCCTTAATTCACATTCATCCTGAACCAGTGACATGAATAATACTCCAGACATTCTTCTGCAAAAATATTATAATTAGTGGCTTCAGCATCCCAAGGAGGAACCAGATTCTCTCTTGAGCTTATTCACTTTGTGTATTCTTCGATTTGTATTCTTTGATTTGTATTCTTTGATTTGTGTTCTTTGTATTCTTTTTTGTATTCTATGATTTGTATTTTTCGATGTGCATTCTTCCAACTGTATTCTTCGATTTTTTTCTATTTGTATTCTTCGATTTGTATTTTTCGATTTATATTCTACGATTTTGTATTTTTCGATTTATATTCTTCGATTCATTACCTGTGTGTGTGCTGGTGTGAAGGCTCAGCTGCTGGTTCCTGCCTTCTACTGCCAACTATGGTAGAAATACCGACAGCATTTTAGATAAAAGGACACAAGAACAACTAAGGAAACATAACGGCTACGTTTCGCTCTACAGAAACTTTTTCAAGCTAGTGTGAACAACGCAAGGGAATAGAGAGAGTAAATTAAGGAAACGTGGTGAGGTGGGTGATCTTGTTTGTTCCTTCTTCTAGCTGGTCTGTTTTAGACCAACAAATTAGACATATGTCATTGTATAATATTAGACACTTTTACTTGGATTACCTGCCTTGTGCTTTTTCATTTGTTTTCATCCTGTCACCACTTGTCTTGATCCTGTCACCACCTGCCTTGATTCTGTCACCACCTGCCTTGATCCAGTCATCACCTTCCTTGATTCTCTTACTACCTGTTTTCATCCTCTTGTCTCCTGCCTTGATCATGTCACGAGGTACTTTGATCCTATCATGACATACTTTGCTCCTGTATTGATATACCTTGTTCCAGTCATGACCTGCTTTGATCCTAAATTGACTTACTTTGATCCTGTACCGACATGCTTTGATCCTGTCATGATGTCCTTTAATCCTATCTTTGATAATTCTCATCTGTATCCCCACTTTAGTCCTAAAGCTACTTAATCATTACCTTCCCAACTGAGTTGGACCCTCACACACATTCAGTGGCTCCACAATTCACCTATACCCCTTACACACATTCAGTGGCTCCACAATTCACCTATACCCCTTACACACATTCAGTAGCTCCACAATTCACCTATACCCCTCACACACGCACTCTGTTTCTCCACAATTCACCTATACCCCTCACACACGCACTCTGTTTCTCCACAATTCACCTATACCCCTCACACACGCACTCTGTGGCTCCACAATTCACCTAGACCCCTCTCACACACATTCAGTGGCTCCACAATTCACCTATACCCCTCACACACACATTCTGTGGCTCCACAATTCACCTAGACTCCTCACACACACATTCAGTGGCTCCATAATTCACCTAGACCCCTCTCACACACATTCAGTGGCTCCACAATTCACCTATACCCCTCACACACGCATTATGTGGCTCCACAATTCACCTAGACCCTCACACACACATTCAGTAGCTCCATAATTCACCTAGACCCCTCTCACACACATTCAGTGGCTCCACAATTCACCTATACCCCTCACACACGCATTCAGTAGCTCCACAATTCACCTAAACCCCTCACACACATATTCAGAGGCTCCACAATTCAACTAGACCCCTCACACGCGCATTCTGTAGCTCCACAATTCACCTAGACCTCTCAAACACACATTCATTGGCTCCACAATTCACCTTGACCCCTCACACACGCATTCAGGGGCTCCACAGTTCACCTAGACCGCCACACACCTTCAGTGGCTCCACAGTTCACCTAGACTGCCACACACCTTCAGTGGCTCCAAAGTTCACCTAGACCGCCACACACCTTCAGTGGCTCCACAGTTCACTTAGACTTCCACACACCTTCAGTGGCTCCAGAGTTCACCTAGACCCCACATACACATTAAGGGGCCCCAGATCTCATACACATTACGGGGGAACCACAATTCATCTACACCCCATATACACATTAAGAAGGCCCAGAACTCACCTACACCACATTACAGGGAGCTCACAATTCATCTGGTTACCACACATAATAAATTATGGAACTTACCTCCCGGTAACTAATTCACCCGATTACTCGATCGGAAAAGGAAAACTCGTGATGGTAACTTTATGGCTACTAAAACGTGGGTTATTCCACAGAAAGAATGAACGGAGAGGGAGGGAGGGAGGGAGAGAGGAGAGAGAGAGAGAGATTGGGGATAGGATGGGAGGTAGCACCGTCACCAGGATGGGAAGGGAGTATTCAAAATAAGGTGGTGTGCTCCTCTCATGTTTACACTCAATGGCCCATTTCGTTTTCCGTTCTTCTGCGCGATACTCTCTCCGAGTGGAACTAAGAGCAAATTTCTCTTTATTAAGCCGATATATTTACTTTTTTCCTGTTCTCGCCTTCTCATTCCCTGCTTCGCCTGTTTCTCCACCCCCTTGCCCTCTTCACGTCTCTCTCTCTCTCTCTCTCTCTCTCTCTCTCTCTCTCTCTCTCTCTCTCTCTCTCTCTCTCTCTCTCTCTCTCTCTCTCTCTCTGATGAATATAACCTGAAGAATGTGCAAAGAAAAGCAACTAAGTTCATATTTTTATTTAGGCACAATCCTTTTGACTAAAAACCTAAATTACCCAGTTCTCTTTTAGTGTATATACACTGGAAGTGACCCTCCGGTGTGTGTACGCCCAGGTTTCCCTTTAATATCTATCTTAGAAGTTAAAGGATTCTTCAGTTTAAGCGAATAGCGATTTATATAGCATGTGTGAGACCCACCTCTTGGTAACCCCTGAAGCTGGGTCATATTGCCATAGTGAGAGGAGTAAAGGAGCAAGGGATGAAAGATTGAGTGAAGGGGCCACGGGAGCACATTCTCTTCCTGACGCAGTTAAGGATGAAGAACCCAGCATTTGCCGTGGTTTAAATTACGAAAATCTTTCTTAATTAGTCAGAAGTTTCCTCTGGAAGAAAGGAAAACTATATCATTATCCAGATCTGTCATATTACTGAGGTCAAACGCATTGTTGCAGTGCCTTTCTCTCCATCCAGGGTGTCCCGTAGCTCGGTTGGTAGCGCACTCAGCTCACACATTAAGGTCCATGGTTCGATTCCCGGTACGGGTGGAAACATTTCGGTGTGCTTCCTTAAGACACCTGCTGTCCCTGTTCACCTAGCAGTAAATAGGTACCTGGGTATTAGCCGAATGGTGTGGGTCGCATCCTGGAGACAAAATTAACCAAATTTTCCCGAAATGCTCTGCAGAAAATAAAGGCTTTCTGTATAGTATGTCACTGATGTCAACTAGGTCTGTATTATGTACTTGTAGAAATTATTATTATTATTATTATTATTATTATTATTATTATTATTATCCAGTAGGAACTGGACACTTTTTATGTTGGAGGGGAAAATTTGAAGTCTTCGACTCCCAGCGTTATTTCTAATTCGTCCTCACCTTTGTGTAGTTGAAAGACGTGTACACGGAAGCTATACCTTTGTGCCTGAAATGACAGTTTTGATTTGCCTTGATGTCCAGGTTAATCTAGCAGTTGTTTAAATGTTGCTAGGTTGTTGTTGCAGGAAAACTCAATGAGCTCGACATCAATGAACGCTACGTTCATTTACGTTCATTTCTTGGCTTTCTTGGGTTATCCTGGAGTGTTATCCCTCCAGGGATAATAACCGGAATGAGTCTTCTTATCGGTTCTTCTGGTCACATTGGTGGAGATGATAGAATATTGAAAAGGATTTATGATCTGTTTGTTTTTCGTGTATTCTAAAAGACAGTTTTCCCATTTGTTCCATGCCTGGTGATACACCGCTGCTCCTATCGCCTGGTTCCTCTGCCACAGTGATTTCCGTGACGGTCCTCTGGACGGAAATGGATGACGTTGTGTTGACGACCCCTGGCTGCCGCCCAGGACCAGGGCAGGTGCCATCACCCCAGCCTTCAAAACGATATTGATAAATTCAAAGAATTGATCGGGTTATATCAATCTTTGAGTTTGATACAATTAGATCCCACAGCAATTTAAGGGCTAAGAACATTATTTGCTATTGAAATAGTCTATTGGTAATTTCAGTAATAGTATATGAAGGAAAGGTGTCGAGAAATCTTTAACCATTATTACTTTGTGATTTTTCCCTTAGTGTATTTATTGCACGTCTTCTTTTCGCTGAAAGTATTTTCACCGTCTACCATGCTCTCTGTTCTCGTAAGAAGTTATGTTAGTATGTAAATTTGAACCAGTCTCTCCAATATTTTGTAAGTGTTAATTATGATGTAGCATTCTCGCCAGCGCTCCTTGGAGTACAATTAAAAATATTTAAAGAGTTCCAAATGGTATGAATTCATTCTGGTGGTGAAAGTTATGATTATTTTGTTAATACATCAAGTAATTCTCTTATTTAAATGCTGCACATTTTTTATATGACGAGATATGCCAGAGAATATTTAAATAAGGAAAAAACATTTGAAAAAATTCTAATAAAAGAAAAAAAATGTAGATGAAACTTCGAATCTTGGAAATACAGTTCCTCATTTCTAGCTGATGACAAGAAGCATATAAACTAAAAATTTAGAGTATGAGTTTAACGAGAGAAAGTACGCTTGCAAATAATAAAACTGTGAAGCATTAAAAGGCCATTGCATTAGATGAAACATATGGAAAAAAAGATGGAAATAGAAGAGTAGAGACAGTGATAGACATGATTCGTTTAGGATACTTGAACTGTTGACGAGGCGGCAGTGTAGCAATACCAAGAGAGAGAAAAATAAGTAAATGTAAAGTGTGGGGAGAAGAGGATAAATGAGCTCTCTGGTACTGTGTCTACGAATGTAACCGAGTGAAGGAATATACCCAGGGCTAATCAGAGGAGGGGACGCCAGGAGGGCCATTGACCCGGGCATCAAGCTCAAAGTGGACCTCAACTCACATTTTTGTTTATTCAATTTCTTTGTATGTATATATATATATTTATTGTGCATTGATGAGGTTCACAAGTTAAATCTAGAAGCAAGGAAGCTTATTAATCTTAAATGAGACCAAACTGGTAACACAGCGAAGGGATGTTCGGCGAATTTAATTTCAACACTCAGAGAATTTACTGTGACAAAATAAACAAAGCGGTATCAAACATTTCATGAAAATAGGTCCTGAGTACCGTTAACAAACACCAGTGTTGAATACAGAAGCATACTAAGTCTGTATAAAATATATTCTGCCGAGGAAGCTAACAAAGAGATGGAAATAGATACTGTTGATAGCAGAGAATCTCTCTTAGTTCAGCTTTCTTCCCAAGGCTGGCTTTATTTCCCCTACTCGGCTTTTGACATTGTCTATCATACAAGATCAGATATCGGAAGAAAAGGCACATGAATGCGCAGAAAATAAAGGGTTAATGAAGTTCTGAAAAACGAATAAATGTCACAACAGAGTAAAGATAAACTACATTGAGAAAATGTGCACATACAAAAAATAAAATTAAGAATTACTTCTAGAATTGCTCCACTACGCATTGTAGGTTCATACGCAAATCCCGAAAATGAAATGAGTTCCTAAAAGAACATTACGAATCAAAGTTTAGCAGCCCATTATACAACGTGAGAGTTCAGGATTCAGATAGCTTATCATTACCTCTGTCAATTCTACAAATCGTATGACTTGCATAATTGCAAAGCCTCCGGAATTCGAAAAATAGATAGAAAATATGTTCTCAGATGCAACACCTAAACCTGATTCATTGAATTCTTTATTTATAAAAAAAAAAGTGCAGAAAAATGTTAGCACGAGAAATGTATTTTTTTGAGGAAGAGATTAGATCCAGATGGAATCTGTGACGCCATGAAAAATGCAGGTATAGCTCCTTTGCGCAAAGGTGGCAGGAGAGACCTGGCAAAAAAAAAAATTCGGACCAGTAGCACTAACATCATCCACAGTCATTGGAAAACTACAGAAACGTCAAATTACTAATTGTATGGGAAAACATGACCTACACAACTGAAGTCAACAGGGTTTCAGTGCGAGAAGATCATGCTTATCACAACTATTTGGTCATTATAAAATTGCTGAGAGTTTGAAAAAAATAAAAAATTAATGCGTGGGCCATATGAACATCGCTAAGGTATGCAGTGATAACCCATAAAATGAGATCAGTAGCTGTAACAGGAAAAACAGGAAGATGGATATTCAATTATATAACGAACAGACACACAGAGAAGCCCTATACAAAGCAATATCTAGTCTTGGCAATATACAATTTCAGTACTCCAAGGCATGGTCCTCCCTCCTTCACTCTCTCATTTTCATGATAGACATAAATAATAACACTAGCACAGCCTGGTATCATCATCTGCGAACGGTAAGTTGAGAGACGGGGCCATGAGCTAAGACTCGACCCCTGCAACTATATATATATATATATATATATATATATATATATATATATATATATATATATATATATATTATATATGGTAGGTGAGTAATATATCAGAGTGATAGAAACATGAAAAAAGACTTCGGCATAATAATGTCAGATGACCAATCATTTAAAGAATATAAAAGTTAGATGCCACAAAAGCCAGGAAAATAACAGCATGGATAGCGGCAACTTAAAAAAAATAATACCATTGGCGACACAATTCATATTACTTGTGTTCCACTCAAAGCAGGAGTGATACCAGAGCTGGGAAAGCCTCAAAGAAGCTGGAGTGTACTCTTTAGAGGGAAGAAGATACTCGAGAGCCTCATCCCTCAGCTTCACATTATCCTTACATAATGAGTATCAGATATGGGAGGAAGTGTAAAACAGACCCATTGAAAAACAGGGGGCACATGGACACAATTAGAGGGCACTGTCAAAATGTGTGGTCAAAGACTATTCATCCATTACCGGCAGATATCAGAAATACTGTAGGAACAAGGGTAGAAGTCTATAAGAAGAAACTGGACTATTACCTCTACGAAGTAAAAGATGAACCAGGTTGTGATGGCCAACGGGCCACCAAGAGCAACAGACTGGGTGAAGCGACAATCAACAGAAAAGCCTGGCCCCTGGCCGGGATGCGAGGATAGGAATATTCTCGAAATTGGTCACAGGTATAAAATCTGAGCCTATGCATTGAAGGAGGCAAGAAAAGACTTAATCAGTTAAATGAAATATTTAAATTGCCTTATTTTTATTTGGTGCCTTATTTTGTTTTCATGTATCCGATTTTTTAGTATGTAGGGAGGGGGATAGACTCGAGAATCGAGAGTAACCTAGGCCTCGCTGGCCCTCTGAGAGCACTTGATAATGCCACTGCAGTTTTAAACACTATAAAAATGTTGTAACTAGGATTTGTAACATTTTCCAAAAATAACCAGGATTTGTCGCAATCATTTAAGGATAATTGTACAGGTAGGGACACTTGTAGATAATGATAATTCTAAAGGTAATGATATTTGTGTGTTGAAACAGCTAGACTAAATATGGCCAGTAACATGTCAAGTATTGTATATGTAGTGTTGGATAGCGTTATGATCACTCAGGATAAGTGGATCTGACCAATAAACTCACTACTCGGGGTAAAATCTAAATCTCGTCCTCTCCCTCTCTCTCTCTTCCCATATATCCCTCTCTCCCTTCACCTTCCTCTACCTTCATTTTCCTCTCATTCCCCACCATCTCCCTTCTCCCTCTCCTTCCACTGAGTGGAAAAAGAGGGAGAAGTCTCCAAGCTCAGAGCGACATGGATAACAACACAAAATCACAGCTGGGTTTTCTTCACACAATGGACCTTTCACATGTAGCAGCCCACTGCTGATCTATCCAACTTTGTTGAATAAAAAAAATGTCTATCATATCTTATTCTTTCGAGCACAAACGTACTCTATTATGCTTACCTGGAGTCGCTTCCAGAGGTCAGTGCACTTGCATTATGTACTCGCAGTAACTACTCAGCTTTGACTCTCATTCAGTGTTTTCAAGCGATAGATAATACATAGATAAAGACAATGGTCTTAGAATGAGCGCTGGGGCTCTGACCCTCGAAAACATCTTTCAGGTAACAACGGAATGGAGCTTAACTAAGACAAACTTACAAGAAGGATAAAATGGTAACCTCTCGTTTTAAGTGTTTTTCTATTACCCGCTTTTCAAAAAGTGTTAACATAATGCTTGGCTTTTAACACCCTTCATCTAGTAGTACAAATAAACACAAATATTCTAGAGAAGTAAATTCTTGAAAAAATTATCCTAGGAAAAATTATCCTCTCAGAGAGAAATAACTGCTTCCAGGTGACTGTTAAATGATATATTTTTTTAATATAAATAAGATAATTGCTTGTCTCGTGTCAGTGCGTGTATAGATATGTGTCATCATAATGTATCCAGCTTCCTGCAAATTAATGTGAAATTAGAGCGAAAATGTTGCACTTAGTGTCGTGCCGAATAGGTAAAAATTGCGATTTTGGCTTAAATAGCAACACTCTTCTTGCCGAATAAGGCAAGCGAAAATTTTGGAATGCAATAATATAGCAAAAATAATTCTGAACCTTAGGAAAAAAGAGTATTTCATTGTTTGTTTTCTTATTAAATTATTGTAAACTTAATTAAAATTTATTTAGTTGGATTAGGGTAAATTAAATTGCGCTTGTTATAATAAGGTTATGTAAGTTTTCTAAGGTTCTTTTGGTACAAAGTAATTAATTTTTACATTAACATAAATGAAAAGTAATCTTTAAACTTTTAAGAGAAAATTTTAGAAAGTACTTAATTTTAAATGAGTTTTTGCTAATTGACCAATTTTACCCATTCGGCACGACTTATATATATAAATATATATATATATATATATATATATATATATATATATATATATATATATATGTTGTTTTACTCCCTATTGTATTCTTGTCAATGTATTTTGTTAATGTATTTTGTCTTGAAATAAAGTTTATATATAAAAGATGGGGTGGTAGGGAAAGTGGAATATTCAAATGGCTTCAGAAAGAAATCTAAATATTCTTCCTTGAAGCCTTTTTATCCACTTCTCCGATGCTATTTGTCCCACAATTTACACCAGAGGTGGACCCCATCAATATATATATATATATATATATATATATATATATATATATGTCGTGCAGATTAGTAAAACTGGCGATTTTGGCTTAAATAGCAACACTCATCTTCCCATATAAGACAAGCGAAAATTTGTGTATGTAATAATTTCGCAAAAATCATTCAGAACCTAACGAAAAAAATATGTTTCATTGCGTTTGTTTATTATTAAATTATTGTAAACATATCTAAAATATATTTAGTTGGGTTAGTCTAAATTAAATTGCGCTTGTTATAATGAGGTTAGGTAAGTTTTCTAAGTTTCTTTTGGTTCAAAATTATAAATTTTTACATTAACTGGTTTCCCTGAATCCCTTCACAAAATGTTACCTGCTCACACTCCAACGGATCGTCATGTCCCAAAAACCATTCGTCTCCATTCACTCCTATCTAACACGCTCACACATGCTGGAAGTCCAAGCCCCTCGCCCACAAAACCTCCTTTACCTCCTCCCTCCAACCTTTTCTAGGACGACCCCTACCCCGCCTTCCTTTCCCTACAGATTTATACGCTCTTCAAGTCATTCTACTTTGATCCATTCTCTCTAAATGACCAAACCACCTCAACAACCCCTCTTCAGCCCTCTGACAAATACTTTTAGTAACTCCACACCTTCTCCTAATTTCCACTTTCCGAATTTTCTGCATAATATTTACACCACACATAGCTTTTAGACAGGACATCTCCACTGCCTCCAGCCTCCTCCTCGCTGCTGCATTTGCAACACATGCTTCACACCCATATAAGAAAGTTGGTACCACTATACTTTCGTACAATCCCTTCTTTGC
>WNWK01009993.1:67500-72947 GCA_009830355.1 Cherax destructor
ATATATATATATATATATATTATCATCACACTGATTATCGTCTCTTTCAGAATTTCATGTTTTCATTCTTTTATTATACTGTACTTTTTATTATTTTCGTCCTGTCAGACATCGAAGGGATTTTTTTCTAATGCTTTTTCCTATTTTAGTGTTACTTATTCTCTAATTTATAATTATTGGTGTAATGTGTTCATATTCACCGATCTGTGTAATTACCTACTTGTAATTATCTGTACTTTTCACTTGAAGAAAAATATACATCAGAACTTTATATGATTAGTTAAATTGTGGTAACAAAAGTTAGCAATGTTTCCTTGTGGAGTTCCGTCATGACTAACGGGATTCTTGAATAGGGTAATGAAATCTGTCGGCTTGAGCTAAGAGACTTCAGTAGAGAGATGAAGATATCAATCATTCCACTGTTGGTTCATTAAATATGATAGCTTTAAAAAGTTTCATTCCAGCAAAGCCGGAGTTGCTGTAAAGTGGGAATTACGTTTCAGGATAACCTCTGCCGTTCGCAGGGAAAACAGAATCTGAGAATTTTAGTAAGAGAGAGAAAAAATAGCACCCCTGGGTATATCGTAGCATTTGGAGAGAAGTAATGAAACTGAATGCCGTAAGCTTACAATTAAAAGTATTAGAAAGATCTATTACTATGATAATTTGAGGACAGAAGATAATTACGTAGCAACCTGCAATGTAAATAGACTAGAGGATGTAGTACCAACTTGGACTCAGTTTAGAAACAAGTTCTTCTGACAATTTCGTTTATGAAGTTAACATTATCTTAATATTCGGTACAGTTGTTCAGGAAAATAGAGGCATTACAGTAACCTATGTTATATGTGATCTTAACTTTAGATTTCTTCTTTTCTGTACATTTTAGCAAATTTCTCCCCAGGAGAACGATAATTAAAAGCGTAAATGCTTCGAATCATCTACGAAACTCACAAATATTAACCAGAACAATGGGTTGTTCACCTTTGCAACCCCCACAGCATACATAAGATGCCAGAGATGCTGAGAACATATCCTATATATACTTGTAAGAGCTAAAAAAAATATATTTACAAACTATATCCATATACACTTCTGGTAATACACAATAACCCGTACGTAAGATAATGAAACCTATAAGACGTTTCGGTCCGACTTGGATCATTAACTAGTGACTAGTTAATGGCCCAAGTCGGACCGATACGTCCTCATCAGTTTACCTTGCCTATATGGTGGTTATTTGTGTATTGTTCTAATCACGGTATTGTGCCTTTTTATTCTACTCAGTCATGCTTTAATGACTTTTATTGGCTTTACAGTCCATATATTAGTTTAGTTAGTTTAGGTTAGGTTAGTTTAGGTTAGGTTTAGTTTAGGTTAGGTACTTTAGGTTAGGTTAGGTTAATTTAGGTTAGGTTAGGTAAGGCTCATCAGGAACAGGACAAGTGTTTCCTAACGCGGGTCTTAGTCATATGATGACCCGCCGTTGAAGTTATTGGTCATCTGACCGAGGCCTTCCGAGGCCTTATGGTCATAGATATAACCATTTCTTTGTCCATATGAAAAATATTGAATGCATAATAAAAACTAGCTGCGTCAGCGACTAAAAAAAACTAGATATGTAACTAACTCGACCAAACAATCTTGCGGCAAAACCCGTGTTGTGTAGTTGTCGCTGGATAATAAATCAACAAATTTGATGAATTAGATACTAGTGCAACACTTGGGTATCTTACTGCGGGAACGTTTCGCCAACCAGTGGCTTCCTCAGTACAATACAGAGAAGAATAGAGATAAATGGTATAAAATGTCGACACGATGGAGAAATACACAAATGCAGTATAATGCGATCCTGATCCTTTATTGACTACTTTTCGCCCTCACAGTGGGCTTTATCAAGAGACAAGCAGATCTACCTGGGCAAGGAGTACATCAGCAGGTTCGTCTCAAATCCAACCTTCCCAAAATTCTTCACCTGACTCTCCACACTATTCTCTTGAACTTTTTGCCCAGGTAGTTCTGTTTATGATTTGATAAAGCCCACTGTGGGGAAACGTTGTCAATAAAGAGTCGCATTATACTGCATTTGTGCCTATTTTTCCACAGAAAAGAATGGTGGAAGATCAGAAGGAGTTTGGGGTAATCAGTCCCTCAGCCTGGAATCGATGTGATCAGTCAATGCTCAGAGGAGCTTATACACTGCACTCTTATCAAGATTGATGGATTGATCACATCGACTCCAGGCTGAGGGACTGATTACCTCAAACTCCTTCTGATCTTCAACCATTCTTCTCTGTACTGGACTGAGGAAGCCACTGGTTGGCGAAACGTTTCCACAGTGAAGATACCAAAGTGATGCACAGGTGTCTCATTCATCAAATTCTCGGTTCTTTGAACCAGTTATCTACAACAACAATTTTTTTTCAAGTCATTTTGCATCTTCATGTCCACTTGTTTAACCTTATTTCCCTGTCGACTCGTTGAACTCCATCTCTGTGTTTGTGTTACTCCATCTTATTCTCCAATTATTTAACTCCATCTCCACTCCTTGAACTTCCTGCCCCACCTCTTTACATCACTATCCTTTTCGTCTCCCCCTCTCCTGTGTACCCTTATTCACATGCTCTTCCTCCACACTAACCTCCCCACTCTCTTTGTGAATGACCGTCACACGTAATAAGTGGATGAGAAGAGTTTTGTGAATGAATGGAACTTAGTGATATTCATGCTAACTTATTCTCTCTCTCTCTCTCTCTCTCTCTCTCTCTCTCTCTCTCTCTCTCTCTCTCTCTCTCTCTCTCTCTCTCTCTCTCTCTCTCTCTCTTCCTACTTCTGCTCTCACTTTACCTCCCCTCCAGTTCTAAACACATCCTTTCCTTCACTTTAAGTCTTTTTCTAGTCTCGAGTGGAAGAGAGATTGGGCTAGAGGTTAGAGTGGGAGAAGTGGATGAGATAGAAAGCGGAGAAAGAAGAGAGGAAGAGAAAAATAAGGATAAGAGGAAGAGAAGCGAGCGCGTGCGCGCGCGAACAAACACACACACACACACACACACACACACACACACTCGCACAAAGGCGATAATAATGCAAGACAAGCCTTGGGGAAATGAAAATCTACATCTCAAGATCTTTCGCACGTCTCCGGCGCGTCATCAGGTGCTATACAATGTTGCAAGAGCAGTAACAATATTTCAAGAGCAGTAACAATGTTGCAAGAGCAGTAATAATGTTGCAAGAGCAGTAACAATGTTGCAAGAGCAGTAACAGGTGGATTGAGGCAAAGTTTTCTCGGAGAAAAGGTACCATGTTGACTCCGGTCTTTTCCGCCTCAGAAAAGGGTTTACTGAAGTAAGTCATCGCTTCAAGAAGAGACTACTGAAGGCATACAAGAAGTAAACAAGATGAGTCATCTTGTTTACTTCTTGGTGGTCGTAAATGATAAACAATTCTGTAAAAAAATCACTTCGATACTGCTGAAGGGCTCTTTAACCAAGGAATTGGAGCTGCCCCTCCCATTCCTTGGATCAAACCTAAATGCTTTTTCTTCTGGCGCTTGATGACCCCGCATGAGATTACCGCTTTCCACTGAGCAGGAATAACACAACGGATTCTTTCATTTGCGCGATACGGTAAACCCATGTGGGTCATTCAGTTCAAGGAGTAGTGCTGACTCGATCCGCCGTCTTCTAATCGTGAGATGGACACGCTGCTTGACTGCACTCGCAGTTATAGGAATTATACGCAAACTAGAGGGATTCAGGTGAGCGGTGCACCTTGACGCTGATCACCTCAGCCAGAGGTAAAAGTCGCTGAGAAGTGCTGAGAGTAACGGGTGCAAGTAACACCTGAGAACTGTTGGCTGATGACGGAGGGGAAAGGAGTGGTAGCGAGAATTGTTGGTAGTTGGAGAATGAAGGTGGTGAGAGTTGTTAGTGGGTGAACAAATGGAAGGTGGTGGTGAGGATTGTTGATGAATGGAGAAGAAAACTGGGGACGATTTTTGGATGTTGGTGAGAACTGATGGCCGGTGGAGGAGGGGTGGTGGGGGTTTATAACTGTTGGTTAATTGGTGGAGAAGAATGCTGGTTAGTACTAATAGTGTTTAGTGACGGTAAGTAACACTGTTGGTTGGAGGAGGAGGAGGAGGGTAGTGGTGATGATAGAGATCGTGACAAATATTAGTGGATGGTAGCGGAGGCAGTAAGAATCATTGGTTGATGGTGAAAGATGGTCATGGTGCAGTAGAGGGGACGATAGTGGCGTCTGTAGTGAAGAGGACGATAGTGGGGGCAGTAGTGGTGAAGAGGACAAGAGCAACAGTGACGGTAGTGATGAAGAGGGCAAGAACAGCAGTAACGGCAGTGGTGGTGAAGAGGACAAGAGCAGCAGTGACGGCAGTGGTGGTGAAGAGGACAAGAGCAGCAGTGACGGCAGTGGTGGTGAAGAGGACAAGAGCAGCAGTGACGGCAGTGGTGGTGAAGGCAGATTGAAGTACAGGGCGAAGACTGAGGAAACTGGTAATTATGGGAAATTTGTCCGGGGGGTTTAAATAAAAGGTGTCCTATTACTTTTCTGCGTCGCCGCCTGTGGAGTAAATGGTTCACAATAGAACAGAAGGGGGAGAGAGAGAGAGAGAAGGAGACAGACAGACAGACAACGAAACAGACAGACAGACAGACAGACGACAGACAGACGCAGACAACAACAGACCGGAAGAAAAGAGGAGGGAGGGGAAAAGACGAAAATAAAAACATAAGATAGGAGGAACACTGCACTAGGCCCTGGCTCACACTAGGCAAGTCCTTCCAAACCGACCCTTTAAAAAACATTTGCCCAACCAGGAAGTGATCAATATTACCCGGATATCACAGTAGAGATATTGCCTTTCTAGGTAAATATTAAAACTGAATGAACCAGAAGTTGACAGTTCTAGTCCAGCCCAAAAGTTATACAACATTTTTCTCACTTTAGATCCGGACTAGAGTACCTTTGGCTTGCCGCAACTGAAGCTAACAGTTATTACAACCAATTACCTCGAGCAAATGCCATCCCAAATCATCACTTCAACGGTAAAGCACAATGTTGTAGTAACTAGAACACCGCCCTGTGGTGGCAGAATTCCCAAGTAATACACAAATAACCCCTCCCCACACTCACTTTTAATGGTCCGAGTGGACCGAAACGTCGTCATAAGTTTCATCTTGTATGTGCTTGGAAAGATAAACACATAAGGTATAATGTGACCTTTAGACAACGTTTCTCCCACAGTGGGCTTTATCGAGTCACAAATAGATCACCTGGATAAAAAGATATATTAGTATTTATGGATTTAGTCACGGGAGAATGCAGGGTTTGGAGAATGCTGACAACTTCAAAGAATGTACAATCTTCAAATATGGTGATAACTAAAACCTTGGGAGCTTAATAATGGAACATCAGAAAGTCTA